>CAUYPK010056841.1:0-27932 GCA_963574355.1 Loris lydekkerianus | reverse complement strand
ACTGGTTGACATAGCCTTCCTGGCGTTTTTTTAGTTATTGTGCTAAGACATTTACATTCTACATTTACTAAGTTTCACATATATCCTTGCAAGATGCACCGCAGGTGTGATCCCATCTGTCCCCCTCCCTCTACTCACCTCCCCCTCCCTCCCCTCCCTTTCCCCCTTCCCCCTATTCTTAGGTTGTAACTGGGTTATAGCTTTCATATGAAAGCCCTAAATTAGTTTCATAGTAGGGCTGAGTACATTGGGTACTTTTTCTTCCATTCTTGGGATACTTTACTAAGAAGAATATGTTCCAGCTCCATCCACGTAAACATGAAAGAGGTAAGTCTCCGTCTTTATTTAAGGCTGCATAATATTCTATGGTGTACATATACCATAATTTATTAATCCATTTGTGGATCATTGGGCACTTGGGCTTTTTCCATGACTTAGCAATTATGAATAGGGCTGCAATAAACATTCTGGTACAAATATCTTTGTTAAGATGTGATTTTTGGTCTTCTGGGTATATGCCTATTAGAGGAATTATAGGATTGAATGGCAGATCTATTTTTAGATCTCTAAGTGTTCTCCATATATCTTTCCAAAAGGAATGTATTAATTTGCATTCCCACAGCAGTGCAGAAGTGTTCCCTTTTCTTCATATCCACGCCAACATCTCTGGTCTTGAGATTTTGTGATATAGGCTAGTCTCACTGGAGTTAAATGATATCCCAAAGTATTTCAGTTGCATTCAAAGTGGAAAGAATCTTTTCTGGAATTGTCACTAGGAGAAGTAGGTCAGGTGAGAGCGGGGAGATGGTGGCAGCTGAAGGTGCTGGTCACTGTCTGCCTCACCCCACAGCCCCAGAGAGGCGCTTCTAGCGCTAGATAAATCCTAGGGTTGTTCATGTATCTGGGCTGCAGATAGTAAAGTGGACTTAAATCCATTCGTTTGTGGTAGAAATCCTTCTCTCCAGTCATTCCAGGAATTCTGGAGGAGGCGAGGTATGCGCATTTTCTTAGCCACCTCTAGCTCCAAAAGCTTGTTTCCTTTGAATCAATTCACTTCATATATCACCCTGCCTTCTCTCTCCAGCTTTTCATGTTCTGTCTGTTGGGACCTCGACTAGCTTTCAGACTCATTTCTTTCATTTCTACCCGCAGAATAACACAAAACTCTTGGTGTGGGTGGTTTTATAACAAAATAATGTGCACAGTTTCAGAATGAGTATTAGATATCTCAGTTTTTAAAAACGACCTCTGGTGTTTCCGCCAACGTTGACACTGGTTTTCCTCCAGCCTTGTTTTTTTCTTTTCCTGCTTCCCCAATTTTTCCTTCACCTCAGCACCTCATTTCTTTGAACAATAGTTTAGTCCTTCCCTCCTATTCATTTGGTCCTCATCTTTCTTTTTCAAACATTAAACCACAAACATTCTTTTCTCGGATTAAATGCTGATGCCGGCTTATAAAATAATACCCTTTTCAACTTACAAAATTATTTCTGCCTTAGCACAAGTGATGCATCAGAGAAAATGCTTACAGCTTACAGTGGCAAGGAGAAAGATAGAAGGTTCTTAGCAGAACAGAGCGTGCCAAAGTTAGTGGAGGACACGGAGAGAAAGAGTGCAGGGCGGAGGTGCCAGGCATGATGTCCCTCCTCCTACAGCCATTCTCCATTTTCTCGGTCACTGTCAACTCAAGTTCCTGATCTCAAGCTTCTTTTTAATAAGAATTTTGGCATTACACATTTTGTTACTGTCTCTATATTTCCAAATTTTGACTTTCAGAATTACTTTTATCACTCTCTTTTTACCACTAACAATACTTTTCCTGTACAGATTCTTGCAATAATGACTTAGGATCATAACCTCCTGTGAATTGTGTATTATTAAATCTCCTTTCCAGCAGATTATATTAGGATAAAGGGAAGTTAATAAGTTGCATGGAGTCCTTAGAATCAGCAGCAGAATTCAGATACTAACACCACAGTTCTGCTTCTCAGGAGACCTGCCAGCTGCATAATAATTTGTTATCCATGCAAAAAAGTTGAAATATACCGTCCCCTTCTATGTTAAGCTTCTTGGATCCTTCTTGGTCATTATCTTAACTTTCTGTTTGATTGATCTATGATATTTGTCTAAATTTTTTTAAGGAAGTTTTCAAACATTTCTAAACCTTCTATCTTTTGTTTGCGTGTTTTGTTGTTGTTGTTTGAGACATAGTCTTGCTTTGTCACCCTTGGTAGAGTGCTATGGCGTCATAGCTCACAGCAACCTCAAACTCTTGGGCTCAAGCAATTCTCTTGCCTCAGTCTCCCAAGTAGCTGGTACTACAGGCACCTGCCACAATGCCTGGCTATGTTTAGAGATGGGTCTCACTCTGGCTCAGGCTGGTCTCAAGCCCCTGAGCTTAAGCAATCTACCACCTTGGCCTCCCAGAGTGCTGGGGTTACAGGCGGAAGCCATCATGCCCAGATAAACCTTCTATCTTACTTGAGTATCAAATGCTAATCTCTTCAAAGGACTTCAGAGGACTTTACACTAAATAGCAAAATACTCCCATGCCGTTGTTGCCTACAAGCTGTCCACATACTTGAATTTAGCGTACGTCCACGATGGGTGTTTTTGCAACAGATTACTTGAAAGAAGATTTGGGACAAAAAGTTGGAGCAATATTCATTGGGATATACAATACTTGGACAAAGGAAAGAGAACTGTATTAGAAGCAAAACTCATACCCCAAGTGTGCCAAACCCAAGATGTGCTACATTCAAAAACTTACTTGAAGGTTCATTTATTTCTGATAAATAGATTATTTCTATTCCTATCTGTTGTGTTCCTACGAAAAGTATTAGGTGTCAGTGCACTTCCTTATTACTTAACAAGCAGATGGAATTATTGGCTTTTTGAAGGTGACATTGAAGAGAAAATCCAAGGTAAGAGGCAAGGGGTAAAATGCATACAGCTAATGAAATGATGTGAAATAGGACGTCGGAAAGAGAAGCAGTCAGCTGGTGAAGAGGGTGGTTTAGAAGTCACAGGGCCTCATTGTTCTGTGGTAACATAACCAACGCGTGGTACTCATGGATACCAAGGCAGGCAACTATTCATTGTGAAGGTCCAAATAGATGACGGGTGTGAAAGAATCATAAATCCTATGAAGCACATGGCATTACTTACCTCTCAAATATTAACTTGCATTGGTGTCATATTAACAGGTGTCTGGTAAGTTAGGCAAGTTGGCCACTCACACAGGAATTCACCTGCTAGGGTTACCAGGCAGAATATAGGGTGCTCAGTTAAGTTTGAATTTTAGGTAAATAATGAATAATTTTTTAGCTTAGCTATGCTCCAAATTATTCATTGTTTATCTGGAATTCAAAATTGACCATTCTATAATTTGTTTGCTAAGTCTGATGAGCTTATCGTTGGGGAAAATGTATTTGGTTATGAGTCAACCATCTGTATTGCATCTCAGAAACCTCAAGTAGACACAGGCAGTATATCAAGTCATTTATTTTGTGTTAGAATTACAGACCTCAAAAGTCAGATACTAACACCAAATTATCTGTCTGTACATTTTCCTCTGGAGGCAAGGTAAATATGAAGCATTTTAAACCCACTGGCTTCTTGATAAGCAAATTCTTACCTACTATAGATAGGCTCACCAAGCCAAGGAAATGCCGGTGTTTAGAGATAAACACTACCTGAGACAAACACTACCAACATTGCTTCTACAATTCTTTTTCTCTCCATTCATGGATAATTAAGCTACCTATCCTCTTCTGACTGATATATTACACTTTAGATTTAAAATTGCTATTTAATTGAGTACAATGCACTCTTTCCCAATTTAGAACAACTCTGTCTCTTAAATCTGACTCTACATATCTCTTTTATATCTTCCATATTAATCTTATTTTGCATTATTTTATCTTCATGGTGGTAACCTTCTCAAGTGCCATATACTGGAAGCAGAAGCCGGTATTTGAAGAAAAGACACACCAAAGCAGAAGGGAACTTATAAGAGGTTCAAATAAAATGGAAGGGAAAAAACAGGACATTTGTAAGAATTTAAGATCTTTTTTTTTCTAGCTGACATACTTCATGGATGTAAAGGAAAACCAAATTCTACTCTCTAAATAAACAGTTGGTACCACCTCAATCTTAAACTCAGGGAACAGGTGAAGTCATAAGTGAAAGATCAATAAAAATTTCATTAGAAGTCCTGCCAAGACCAATCTCTGCAGTCCAAGCAGAATCAGTAGTGTCTCCTGAATTTCAAAGAACTGGGAATAGTAGATTTATTAGGTGATCCTGTCTATGGAATGGAAGGTGTTTATTGTTTGTTTGTTTGTTTTTCTTTGTTGCTGTTGTTGTTTTTCTCCTGTATATTCTTGACAAGCAATTATACTTAGAAGACAAATTCATCCAATAGGCAAAAACCACCTCCTTCCAATCTCTTAATAAGCCTATGGTGCTGGTTCAGCTAAGTCTGTGTGGTTACCAATAATGAAGCCATCAGTAGCGTAAGGATCAAATTTAAAAAATTGATATTTTTGATAAAAATAAATTCTTTATTATTAAATGCTGTTGTATAACTTTTGGAAATCAATGCACATAGTGTAATATTAAGAAAATTAAGGATTTATGGCATAAGTTATAGTTGTATATACTATTTTTGTACTTTCACATTCCTTCTATGTTTTCAAATCTTGGTTTATAAAGAAAAATGTTCCTAAATTGTTCTCAAGTGGTAGTGCAAATTCACAAATGTGCTAAGGGAGGAAATGAGAACTAAGAACTAATTAGAAGAAAATTCTAATTCAAAAGAAGTAATAATTTAAAATAAATAAAGATCTTTTTTTTTTAATTACAGGGAGTTGTAAAATACACTCTCCGTGGACTGGGGCAATAGATATTAGCTATGTATAGGCCACACTCCCCACATAAAAATTTAGACAATTCGGAAGTTCATATAAAAAGCAGCTCTTAGTGTCATTAATATTTAATTTTATTAAAATAATGTATTATTTATTAAATGATCCAAAAAGCAATTGAAACTATTCTAATAGGGAAGAGAAGGACTTCCATGAAAATTTATAGACACTGGAGGAATCATTCACTTTACACGCTTTATTTACCTTTTGTTCCTTTCATAGTTAAGAGTATTATGTCTTGTTTATGAAATCCTTTATATACCAAAGAAATAAAGACGCATTTGTATTTTTAAAACTTTGAAGTTTTTCCTCTCACATTTTAGTCTTTAATTTAATGGGATTTTATTTGTGTCTATGGTAAGAGATAGAGGCCATATTTTACTTTTTCTACATGGATAACCAATTTTTGGTCGTTTTTTCTGTGTCACACATGAAGGATCCATATACGTGTGGGTCTGTTTTATCACTACTATATTCCTTCTATCTGACTATACTTATCTTAATTAAAATAGTTTTAAGAACTATTTCTTATACCCAATAGACCCTTTCCCCAGTTTTTGTTCTTTAAGGGGGTTTCATGGTTTTTTATCTTTCTCTCTCTGTTGCTCTCCTCTTTCTGCTTATTTATACACATACATCTTCATTGATCAGGTTTAAAAAATCAAAGTTGAAAATTTTATTTTGCTTGCAATCAATCTATGGATAAATTTTTGTAAAAGTATTATATTTATTCATATCTTACAATTCATAAAAATAGTACATCTCTTCATTTATTTAGGTTACTTAAAATGTCACTCAATAAAATTTATAACCTTTTTCATAGGAGTTTTCAAAGGCATATCATTTGTAAAATGCCATCATTTTTTATTTTCTAAATTTTGTGCTTGTGTGTAGAACAATTTATTTTTGCCTATTATTTATATATGCACCAACTTTTCTATCTTGCTTACTGAGTCTAATTTGTCTAATTTATATCCCCAAATTAATTTATCATCTGCACATAATTAAAATTTTGTTGCTTTTTCTCCCAAGCTGTTATGGCTTATAGTTCTTTTTCCTTCTCTACTGCAGTATTTAGATTCTCCTATAAAATGATGAATAACTGTAGTCATAATGGAAATTCTTATATTTTTTTATTTCAAAAAAAAAGCTGTGAATATTTCTCTAAGTCCATTATTCCACTAAGATTTTAAGATATCTTTTATCAAACTGAGGACTTTCTTTTCAGAGTCTAGCTAAAATATTTTAAATTCATAAATGCATGTTAAATTATTTCAAAGCTTCTTTTTATTTTTAATTATTTGTCATTTCTGCATCTTTCATATTATTCATCAGTCATTATTGATATAATTGTAGCATTATATGTAATTACATATTGTATATAATTATACATATTTGGTTATTAATCATACTGAACATTATAGTATTTCATTTCATTTTTTAATATAGAATATGACATGTCATTAGTTGATATTAATATATTAAGTCTACCTTGCAGTTCTAAGATACACCACTTATTGATTTTATATTATCCTCTTACACGTTGCAGATTTTGTTTTGTTAAATTTTGTTCAGAATTTTAACATGTATGTATATGAATGATTGAACTGTGATTTTCTTATGATGTCTTTGTCAGGTTTGGGATTAAAGTATTGCTAACCTTTAATGGTGAGTTGTTTTTCTATGGTTCTCCCAAATGTAGTCCCTGAAACTTGGATTGAAATGTAAAGAGCTTATTCGAGAGGTGCAGAGAACACTAGCAAGAAACAGGCGAGAGATGTGGATGAGGAAAAGCAGCCAATGAGGCATCAACTGAAATTTAATTTTGCACAAAACCGCTAAGAGTATGTAATGGGCAAACAAGAATTACACAACTCCATGTCCAGGGAGCTGAATTATTTGCTTACACGTTCCTATCAGTCAATGCCTGAAGGCTTCAAGGGGAGCTGCTCATGGCGGAGGTGGAAGATATTAATTCCTTGGCTTTTATGGGCTATCACACACCTGCGCAAAATTTTCTAGAAGAGATCTTTAACACAGAAATACATACACCCACAGTTGGAAGTGGGTTCAGATCACTCTCACCTGGTAAAGTCAGGAGTATTGGTAAGACTCAATACTTTGGGGTTATTTTTACCTTGAATTTTGGGTTGAACTTTCCATTAAAGTCGTCTGGGCATAGTTTTTTTGTGTGTGAATTCTACATAACTATGGATTTAGTTCTTTACTGATTATAAGATATTAAGTTTTTTCTCACTTAAGTCAATTTTTATTTATTTATTTTTTTGAGACAGTCTCATGCTGTTGCTCTGGGTAGAGTAACACAGCATCATAGCTCACAGCCACCTCCAACTCTTGGACTAAAGTGATGCTCTTACCTTGGTTTTTCTATTTTTAGTAGCAGTAGGGTCTCACTTTTGCTCAGTCTGGTATTGAACTCATGAGCTCAAGCAATCCACCTGCCTCAGCCTCCCAGAGTGCTAGGATTACAGGCAGAGTCACCGCACACAGATTTAAGTCAATTTTTATGTTACATTTTTTTATAGATCATTTTACAAATGTATTGGTATAAATTTATTATCAATGTGCCTCTATGACTTTAAATATCCGCAATATCGGTAGTGATGTCATCTTTACATTTCTAATATTCCTGATTTGTGCCTCCCATTTCTTTCTTCTCTTTCTTACTTGGTAATTCTTTTCAGATATTTTTCAAGGTAATGATTCTTTTCAAAGAATTATTAATAACATTCAGCATCAATGAGATTTTCTACAGCATATTTTTTTCATTAATTTCTTCCATTTTATTGTTCATGGCTTTTCATTCTGTGCACTTATTTTATGATTCTTTTTCTAATTCCTTGACATATGCATTATTAATTTCAGCCTATATTTCTTTTTAATTTACACAGCCAATGCTACAAATTTTAAGTAGTACTTCAGTTATATACTCATTTTGATTTTTTTATCATTAAGTTTAAAATGTGTTCTAATTTTTACTATTACTTCTTTTATTTCTATTTATTTATTTATTTATTTATTTATTTATTTAGACAGTCTCATTACGTTGATCTTGGGAGAGTGCTGTAGCATCACAGCTCACAGCAATCTCCAACTCTTGGGCTTAAGCAATTCTCCTGCCTCAGCCTTTCAAGTAGCTGGAACTACAAGTGCCCGCTATAATGCCCAGCCACTTTTTGTTACAGTTGTCATTGTTGTTTAGCTGGCCCAGGCTGGGTTCGAACCCGCCAGCCTCCGTTTATGTGGCTGGCACTGTAACCACTGTGCTACAGGAGCTGAGCCTACTATTACTTCTTGACTAATCAGTTACTGAAGTATATTTCTTTGTTCTCCAACATGGATTTTCCAGCAAATCTTTTAATTATTGAATTTAGGTTTAATTGGATCACAGAAAGTGTGTGTGCCAGTGCACACTCTGAGTGCCAGCTATTAAAGCTATTTTTTTCTTAGCTCCAAACTTATTTTTTATATTCTGCTTTGTAATGTTATATATTTTTTATTCTATTAAGTTACTATTAAATTCTACCAATAGTATTGGTGGGCTTTCTTTTTGCATTAGATCCTTGGTCTCAAAAATTTGAAGAATGAACCCATGGACCATAGATCAATGGTAACATAGGATTTATTAGAGAGGAATACAGATGGAATAAAAAGCATCAGAGCTTCTGGCAGAGGGAAAGACCCAAGTGGGAATTCTCCCCATGGGTCTTTTGTCTAGGGAGATATAAGGTCTTGAGAATTACACTTGACCAGGACTTGGCAGACTTCAGTGCTAATGAGTGCATTAACAAATGAATGCAATCTCTCCAGGTCCTGGAAGAACAGCAGGGCATCCACTTCAAAAGAGGTCCAGCTTACAGGAAATTGCCCAGGCATAGGAAACTGGGGGCCCTATCCAGCCCTGAACGGAGAACCTTATATCAATAGGAGACATCAAAGGGAGACTGGAAGACTTGAGGATGGAGTCACAGATCTCAGCTTCTTGTTTGCTGGCTGTTTCTGTCATGTACCCTCGGTCAGCCACAGTGGTTCACCTCAGTGTAGCTCTGGTTCCAGTCCCTGGTCTCCTTGGTACTCCCAGCATCAGTCTTACCACGACACCTTCAGAAGCACCAGCCAGGCTACACTTGGAGAGATCTGAGTCCTAATGCCAAGCTTTCCCTTTGTTCCTCAGACCATGATGGCATCTGCATTCTGCAGTAACCATTTTGGTGATATCTCAGGGCCTTCTTTGTGCTTTCTAATTCCTCTAACATCTGTTTACCTGCTATGCTTTCTGCTTTCCCAGCTAGATCTCCATTGGTACACTCTGTATTATCTTCAGTAATTTGTCAAGAAATGCTTGATGGCTCAGATCATAGTCTGTTCTTATAGATGTTTAATGGGTTCTTAAATTACACTTGTTCAATTTAGTTAATTGTGTAATTAAAGTATTTTCTGTCCTGACTAACATTTTTGGTTCCTCTTCCTATCATTTATATGGAGAAGTTTTACAACTCTTAATAGATGCTCATCACAGTGTGTTTTTTTACAAATCTTATTCAATTCTTGCTTCATCTATATTGAGGCTATATTGTTAGGTATACACAAATTCAAATATTTTTGCAACTGATTCTCTTTATCCCAGGTAAATTTTTTTTTTTTTTGCTTAAACTCTAGTTTTTTTCCATAATAGATTAAATGATGATAGCACATTTAAAACAAGATAGCCTAAATTTATAATCAGTAAATTTATGATTGCCTCAAAAATTATTGAGAAGCCCAAGAATGAGATTAGAGAAAAATAAAAGTCAAGGATGATTTGATAACTAATATAGATTTCTAGTGCCTATTTTTGATAGTTTTATGAAAGCACCCTCTAAATATTCTTATATGGTTTATTTAGCTCAAACCTATGCTGTTAAGTGAGGTTGTTCATTTTTATTACCATACAAGAGTTCACTGTATTACAATTTAGAAGTGCAATCTATGCTAGTTTTTAGTTTTTTACTACTGCTAATGAAACTTCTATGAACTACTTGAATCTTTATTTTGGTTCAATATGAAGGAGTTTCTCAAGGACAAGTACGTAGGAGTGTAATTTCAGGGTCATAGAATATGCACATTACTAGACGTAATGTGCCCATTTATGCTTCACCACAAATATACAGTAGCTCTCATTGTATCCTCAACACACCATTTTTTTTTTTTTTAGAGGGGAGAATCATTTTCTGTCCATTATCCAAAAGCTTAGTGAACACACTACCATATTTCTTCACCTGCCTATTCCGTGAAATCATCCTTGGGGACTTCAACATCCTTGTTAGTATTTTGCTATCTCATTAGGGGAGATGTTCTTAGCTTCCTCATATTCAGAGACCATCCCCTCTATACAGGTTACTCATTTACTGGCCACACCTTGAATATTATCACTGCTTGCAATTTCTCCACTTTAAATTTCTTGAACAGTGAAAAGCTTTGTTGGGATTTAGGGTGAAAATAATTACATTCTGTTTCCATACAAGTTCAGAATCAGGAAGTATGTAATTGTCTTAGAGAGATGAAGCTATATCATTGCTGCTACTACTTTGGAGAATAAATCTTGGGCTGAGATATAATTTTTTTTTTTTTTTTTTTTTTTTTAACAACTTTTACCTATGAATTAAAATCTACCTACTCAGAAATGGAGCTTTCCCAAGTAGAGAAAAGAACAATGCCTGTTTCCTGTTGACAGACTGAAGTACAGCCCCCCACATGGGGCTGAGCCATAAAAGCTCCATTCGATCCTACAATCCCATTACTGGGCATCTACCCAGAAGAAAAAAATTGTTTTATCATAAGGACATTTGCACTAGACTGTTTATTGCAGCTCAATTTACAATTGCCAAATTTTGGAAACAATCTAAATGCCCACCAATCCAGGATTGGATTAATAAACTGTGGTGTACGTATACCAAGGAATACTTCTATTCAGCCACTAAAAAAGATGGTGACTTTACATCTTCTTTGGGAATTTGGATGAAGCTGAAATATGTTCTTCTTAGTAAAGCATTCATAAGAATGAAGAAGCAAGAATCCAATTACTCAATTCTGATATTCTGATATGAGGACAATTGATGCTAGTACATGGTGGTGGGTGGGGTTAGGGTTAGAGAGAGGGGTGTGTGGAATCACAGTGTGTGACATGCCTCTTGGGGACAGGACACCATTATTAGAGGGACTTTAACCAGCAAACGCAAGCAGTACATCCTGGCTCTTCGTACCCACAATGATTCCCCAACAATAAAAAAAAAAAAAAAAAAGAAAAGAGCTCTTTCCTGATATTGCCACCACGTAAGCTGCAGCTCTTCCTTTGAGAGAGGAATAAAATCTGTTCCTTCTACAATTTTCCCTTCTGTGGACAAAGTTGCTTCTATTCTCGAAAAATAGGAGGGATAAGAATGCCCTTAAAACGATGAGTTCTTTATCTTTCAGTTCCTCACTTGCCACTATTAGAAGACCTATTCTCCATCTTTATGTAATCCCCATCTTTCTCTCACTCCATTGTTCTCCCCCCAGGGATTGCACCTCATCCGGCTTCACTTTTTCTTCAACCCGGGCTGTCCCTTACTAAGCTTCTCTGCTTAGTCATTACCGGACATCACCTAAGAAGTTTTCTTCCTTAACTTACTTCCATTCTTGCTTTGCCAATCCCTACCTCTGAATCACCCTGCACTTTTGCTTTTTCTATTCTCTCTCCTTGGCTTCTGAATATTTTTTGAGATAATCATAAGTTTATGTATTATAAATTCAGAATATCTGATTTTAAATCTACTTTCATAATTTAATCCAATTATGGATTAATTAAGAACAAATATTTTAAAACATTTAACCAAATTATTCTTTTGTACATTTATCAGTTGTTTTAAAGCTCTGCTACCTTTACTGTGTTCCAAACCACCACAATGATTCTGCAGATGGCCTTCCTCTCACCTAAATAACCTCAGCACTGAAATTATTCTCTTTTCTGATTTTGCCTCTGTCACAGTCACTTTTAGTCTTGCTATCTCTCTTCTATTTGATTATAAATCCCTTTCGTATATTAACCTTATAATCTCCACTCTTGTGTTTCCTATTTCCTAATAGTAGTGGGCCCATAAATTAATCTTTGATTTTTAAATAAAACACTGAGTAAAGGAAATAGCATGTGAGCTCCAGAGGTTTTATAGACTAATGAGAGGATATAGGGTAGTACTCATCATGTACAAGGTCAGACAATTACATTTGTGAACTCATCCTACATACCTCATTGTTGAATATCACCACTATCACCAGATGGCCAAGGGTATCCTTAGAAGTACGTATGAAGTGTACATAAGTATACATGAAGCACATCCCAATAGCAACTTCACCACATGTTAATTCAGCTGCTGTTTTCCATATTTTACAAACAGTATATGTTCATCTTAATATAAACATTGGTTTCTTTGCTTTGCATTGCCTTACTTTCTGTCCTTATTCCCTCAACATGTGCAGAACAGCAAGTCTTGGTTTAATGTCTATAGATGTTTAACAATGCTATAATAATGTTATAGTTTTGTTATGACAATTATCTGCTGAACCTTAAGTGATTTTCTTTGCTTTTCTGGGGAAATATATGAAAGTGTCAGATAGATGATACCTGCTCACCTTTAGGAAACTTTGGACAATGGATACAATTCACATATATATAAGAAAGCACGTTTTCTTCTTATTTACAAGAAGCAATGAATCTACTTAACCAAGAAATGCCTCCATTTAAGTCAACAAATAATTATGACTAAAATTAAAAAAAAAATGTGAGTTAAGTCAGCTTACCAAGAGTCATTTCTTATTTTTGAACATATGAAGACATTCAAATCTTGACTAAACTTTAAATGTGTTACCCAGATATCTGTTATGCAGTGTTACATAGACATTTCCTGTGATCAGTGCCTCCTGAATCATTCTTCCTTTCACTATTTGATGTGAAGTGGATTGGGCTGCTAGTCATTCCTGAATGCTAATTTTGCCTCTGCTATAAATTGGGCATGTGGTTTAGTGTCATATATTTTACCCTTTCTGTGCCTTTGATTCCTCAAAAAAGAGGCATAAATAATTTAAATGTATTTCTCCCCATATTCTTATCAAAAATATAACACAGGGTAATGTAGAGGCTCTGAAAGCTCTATTGTGTTCTGTAATATAACCACTCTTTCGGCAATAGGGACTATATAGATTCAAGATAGCATATTCGTAATAGGAAGAAATAGAAATATGTATTTCCGAGGCTTGGTCTACAGCTTCAGATAAAGTCCCATTCTCCTCACACACTTTCTAAAGTCTTAGCTTTTTTTTTTTACTCTAATGTTTGACAAATTGGGATCAACAAGATGGACCTGTAGCTACTTTTCAGAGAGCGATTTACTCTGGATTGTTAAATCTGACAAATGATGGAGCACATTACAGAAGCTCAGCTGCTCAGTGCAAAAGGAACATTACCATTCCACAGAACAAGTTGCTCTGACTACACATAAGTATTAGTCTTGTAGTTAAATTCATATAAAATACAGCCCTAATTGCAAATCTACCCTCATCGGTATCTCATAAACATTAATAGAATTATAGATGATTTGTCCTTCGAGAAGCTTTCTTAAGTACAACACTTAACCAAACCAGCATTAAAACAGATTTATTTACAAATACCAAATTCAAATCAAGTGTCATAAAAAGAAAAGGATTTCATGAGAAATTCGCTGAAGTGGTCATTTCAATTACAAATTCTAACTTTTACAGTAGTGACTGGACCTTATATCTTTCCTTCTCTATTCTTGGTCTCTTATTCAACCAAAAATAAGTTCTGGATTTTTTTGTTTTGAGAAGCTAAGCTGTTATATATCAAAAATTCAAATCAAATAGGCCATTCCAGCTATTTTTTCTGTCTACTATACCTATTCCAGGGGGACAGAATATGAAATGCAGGGAAGTAGCCAGAGAGCCCAGGAGCAGGGAACCAGGGAGCGGTCAGCTGTCTCAGGGTGCAGGGCCAGCTTCCATTTGCCAGGAAGACACACGTGCATATCAACCTGAATGGTCCCACTGAGGAGAGTGGGGTCACCCCCTGTTCTTATGTGCTAAGATTCCACAATAGCCTACATACTCAGATTCTGGATAAGTAGTTAAGGGTCAGATGGGAGAGGCGACCTCAGGTGTGACGCAGAAAAGGGACACAGACCCTATTTTTCAGTCCCATTTGAGCTGAGTGAGTTTCTTAAGAAAAAAAAATGTGCTGCATTAAATAGTGACTTAAATAAAAGGAATATGTTATGCAAGTCAACTATGTTAATGAATGAAGAGTGCAAGGAAGCAAACAAATTTTAAATTTGAAGTTAGACAGATTTGAGTACCAATTACAACTCTCTTCTTTAGGAGTGATGTGGTGTTGGAAAATTTACTTAGCCTCCCAAGCTCTGTTTTCCCCTCCATTAAAGAAAATAACAATACCAGAATCTCGGCATTGTTGTGAGTTACTAATGAACTATTTATTATGTAAAAAGCATTCAAAATCCAACTAAAAAATCCTATTTACTAAACTCATTTAAGTAGTAGAATTGAAGTAGAAGTAATAATAATTTTCCAATACCAAAGTATAAGACTATTTCTCTCTTTTGCTGTTTGTTCATTTTTTCATCATTTGTTCATTTGTTGATCATTCATTCATTAACTGAGCTAAGCTAAGTGCTAGGAACATGAAAGCAAATAAAGATAAGGTTGTTATCTGTGAGCATTAATTGTCCTGTGCTAGAGACCAACCTGCCACTCTTGCTGGCACTCTTGATACTGGTATCACTCAGGCAGTGGGATCACAAAGCATTGGTTCCTGCTGGTGAGAGAGAGGGAGTTAGGAAAAACTTCATAAAGAAGGTGAATACTTCTACTAAATCTTCGAAAATAGAGAGGCATGAACTCAATAGAAGGGAAGGAAAACTATTTCAGATGATGTGGTAGGAGCTCCATAATCATGATGACAGTGTGTCTGAAAACATGGGAGACATAGAAAGAGCAACCAAAACCAAGGGATGCAGCAAAGAGGGAGGAAGCAGAAGACGGTCATTTTCAAGTCGCTGCAGTGTGCCTTATACAAGAGAAAACGAGATGGGGCCGGCATCCGTGACGTTTCCCTGGTAGGTTTCACACTATGGTTAGCTATATGACATTAGAATACATTTGATTGCTGTAAATCTCTGCTTCCTTGTCTATGAAATTAAGCTAAAAGGCCTGCCTTCCAGAGTGATTGTGATCATTAACTAGATACTAACATGAAGGATTTGGCTAACAGAAAGGGTTCAAAATGATTGCAATGTGCTGCCATAACGGGAAGAGCAACATGCTATGACTCAAATGGTTGACAGGGAAGAAGGCAGCCGTGAGCCACCCACGCTCAGGAACAGGAGGAGAAAGAACAAGGCTGTCACGGGGGCTCTGCAGGCAAGGATGTGGGAGAGGAGAAAGGGCGCAGAATTGAAATTATGATGTTCATGGCAGAGGTGGCTACATCAGCTGCAGGGCTCGGTGAAAAATAAAAATGTGGGCCAGTCCCTTGTTCAAAAAGCAGGAGAAAAGGGCCATTACAGATACTAACAAATAAAGATCTTATCTTTACAACTATTTTATTGCTTATGTAACATTATGGGGTAATAGCAATGCATGAATAACAACATAAACATACAAATAGCAAAAATGTATTTAGATTTCATAATTTTATGTAATATAATAACTATAAGACTTTAAAAATGTACCTTCATATATCATAACATTTTTCTGGCTTATTTTTCTGCAAATTTTTTTGTTAAGCCAACAAAATATTATCATTTTCACTTTCAACTGACATAATTTAAGCCTATCTCAGTATTCTTGGCAAATGCATGATTATAAATAATATTTGATGATTTTTAAGTTTGAGAAAATTTTTTCTGTCAAAGCAACCCCTGTTGGAGCTGTTCAGAGTGTTTTACAGGTTGTGACAATCTTTGAGCTAAATCTCTGATATTATTATTATTATTATTTTAAGAGACAGAGTCTCACTTTGTTGCCCTCTGTAGAGTGCTGTGAAATCACAGTTCACAGCAACCTCCAGCTTTCGGGCTTAGGTGATTCTCTCACCTCAGCCTCCCAAGTAGCTGAGACTACAGGTGCCTGCCATAATGCCTGGGTATTTTTCTTTGTGTTGCAGTTTGGCCGGGGCCAGGTTTGAACCTGCCACCCTTGGTATATGGGGCCAGCGCCCTACTCACTGAGCCATAGGCACCGCCCATCTGATATTATTTTGCTGCACAACTTTTACTGCATTTAGAGTTAATGACTTACATGGGACTTTTTTTTCCCAAAAAGATTTAAAATCTTCATACAAATCACTTTTGTGTACCTCTGAATTTAATTTTATGTGTAAATTTATACAATGGCTTTATGAAGTTTTCTCTGACATCTCTTATAACTTAGTAGGCCAAAAGAGGGTTCCTAATTTCTACATTATTCAAAACACCTATTTATGTATTCTAGTGTTGTAGCTTCAATTACAAGAAAAAATTAATTATAAAATTGCATTTCATGTTAAAAATTAGTTCATCCAAAGATTCATATAACAATAGTGTTCTTTTCTTGCAAATGCAATAGTTTCCAGCAGAATTTCTAAAATTGTTGATATTTACTTTGCAATGTTGCTGCTGTTTTTTTAAAAAAAGAGATTCTAACCACTTTGGAGAATTCTAATAACACCTTGAGTTATTTATTAGCACTTCCTCAGCAATTGGCATATGCAGTGTCCACGTGTGTGCTTTATTTTTTAATAATTTACTGGTAAGCTTTACTGTCTAAGCATCAGCAGTCCTTGTCATTATGCTCAGAATGGAAAGTTAACATTTTTGCAGATGCTGCAGGTACAGGCTCCGGGGCCAACCTTCACCCATGGGTCCCAGCCCTGCTCCGAACACAGTCCCTCCTCTCTCCATGACTGTAGCTGCTGTGTCACCTCTGCAGCTGCTGCTACTGTTTCTGCTTCTGTGGCTTCTGCCAATGCCACCTGTCTGGGTGCCCCAGGCCCTCAGACTGGCCCTAGACATGTGCACATGTGCTGGCAACCGTGTCATTTGTTCAGGGCCCCAGCCCAAGCCTGCACCTGCCTGGTGTGTCTTCCTTGCTCTTGTTCTTGCTCCACTTCTCAGACTTCACTTACAAAACACAAGTTCCAAGACAAAATTACTATTAAATGTTTCAATATGCTGGTACCTGAACATTAAACCAAATGTGGGGCTCTATGCTACCACTCTACGTCACAAGCCATGAAGCTGGCATTATCCAAAGAGACATGGAACCCTATGGCTGTGACAAGGTCTGCAAGAGAAGCACACATTAGCCAGAATCCAAATCACAATAATTATGTCAAGGAAAGAAAAGAAAAGGATGCTATGGAAGAAGATCTATCCAGGTGGCCATCCTACCTGTCAGTAAACTTCAGCAATTTGAGACGGGTGTGTGTGTGTGTGTGTGTGTGTGTGTGTGTGTGTGTGTGTGTGTATGTAATGGGCCAGACTTCTGCAAGCTAGTCAAGTTGCAGCCTCCTTTGCCAGGGAGCAGTAACTCCAAAGGAAAGAAATTCTTCTCTTACTCAGGTGCTGGAAGCATCAGGATCTCTAAGAAATCTGCCTGCTTTTCAGTAGGCTCTTAGCAAGTAGATCCAGGCTCTGGAGAAAAGACACAAGGGGTGAGAGGTTGTCTGAACTCCATCCAATTAGATGAGTTTCAAGACAGTCTTAGCCTTGGAGGAACAGCAACATAAATCAGAAATTTAAGCAGAGGCACAGACATGAGGACTGAGTCCCTCCAAGATTTTTAACTCTTGGAACACTCTGCAACTCAGATGATCTGTGTCACAGTAATGCTCAAAGTGCTCCTCACAGATCTATCTTTTAATTTATTGTAAAAGCGATGATTTAAAAAACTTCCCTGCCTAAGTAAGCTAAGGAGAGTTTATTATTTTATTTGAAAATGTATTTCTGAAGGGTGGGGATTGCACGTTATGTAGAACATAAGATGTGTCTATGGCACCGTTCTGAGAGGACTATTTGGTCTCACCTATCTCTGTGGGATATAGTCCTCTTTATGTAATTTAAACTTTATTAATGATTTCTTCAATCATCTTTGCAAATTCTCAGAATTCTTATATAGGGTCCCTATGGCATAAAGAATCTATGCACATTACATACAGATGGTGATCCTAACTTCTTTCCTCAAGTACACGCAATACAGATAGAAATACCTCTTCTTTTTAGGTTATTACATGAAACTATTTCAGCAGAGGTAAAAAATAATGTTAATATACTGTTGAATTATTGACTAATGTTTTACCCACTCAGCACATTTTTAACGAAAATATGTAACTCAAACATGGTCTTAGATTTTATTGATCTTAAACTTTAATTTAAAATGGCAGTTTCTGACAGGTTGGAGAAAACCGGTTGAAATGGAACTGTGTGGTAATTTCATTGCTGTGTATGTAAATGATCCACCAATGTTTACTTGGAAAAAATGTTCCCTTTGAAATGTCACATGCAAAAAAGAATTGCTCTAATGCTATCATTAGCATTTAAAATATACCACTCTCCAAAACATTACATCTGAAAAGGGTCTGAGTCAGGTTTTCTGTAGAAAGTATAACCAAATCATTTCATATTCAAATTGCTCTTTGAACTTAATAAAAAGAACACTTGCACTCTGATGTCAGTTTCTGAGAGATGTTGTCAGCAATTCCTACTGGTTTGGAAGAGTAAGAAAATCCTGGGCATGATAGATGCTGTTCTTAGCTTACTGGATATCCGTTTCCTCCTCCCCCTCACCGAAAGAATTTCAGTTTTACTTGGAGTGCATGGAGCCCAGCAAAGCCAAGCCTTCCTTCACAGCCTGACAGTGGACACAAATGGGAGACAGTGAATTTCTGGGCCCCTCCTCCTTCATACAACAGGGATTGGAGACTGGACACACAGTACTGAGGATTTTAGCATGAAAATACAGCTTGGCGAAGACGACAGAGAAGAAAGCTAGACAAAGAAATAGGACATTGATAACTTCAAATGAAAACTTATCCCTGAACAGCCTGGCTTGCTGTGGTCTTCTTGTTATATGAGAAAAATAATACCTGTTTGTTTCAGTCACTGTAGGTGGGTTTCTTTGACAACAGGTTTTTTGTTGTTGTGCCAGAGTCTCACCCTACACTCTGAGCAGAGTGCAGCGGTGTCATCATAGCTCACGGCAACCTCAGCTTCGGGCTCGGGGCACCCCACTGCCTCAGCCTCTGGAGTTGCATGGCATCAGCTGGGTTTTTTATTTTTTTGTGAATTTGGGGTCTCTCTTCCTCAGACAAGTCTCCAACTCCTGAGCTCAAGCAATCCTCCGGCCTCAGCCTCTCACAGTACTTACGATTACAGGCGTGAGCCACCATGCCCAGTGACAAGAGGTTTTTTAAAAAAAAAATCCCGCCTGATTCAGATTTTACATACAGCTGCACTTATTCCTAACACGCACAATGAGAAAACAAAACTCTAATAACACCTAAGGTTTAGCAAATTTGCCTACCAAGTTAATGATGTGCTTAAATGGTATGTTTCAATATCTGTTAAAGTCTAACGTTTTTAATCAGTCTGACTAGTTCTACTTTGATGCAAATGAAAATATTTATCACCAAGAGTGTGCATTGAAACTTCCAATCCTTCAAATAAACTAGAACTTTTTAGAAAGTTCTAAACTGGAACTTCCATTACATCAGTGATAGATTCAATTCAGAAGGGACTGGTTTCGGACCTGAATAGGCAGACCAAACTGGGTTCTATTTTAGTATGGTAGCTATGCGGGGACATTCCTCGATTCTACTATTTTTAATAAGTATTTATTAAATTAAATATTTATGAATATTTGTACACAAGTTACCAGTAGATAATTTAAGAAATATTTGCAAAGTAAATTTACCTGTATAGCCATCATCTTGATTAAAAATTACAATACTAGTCCTATATACCCTTATAGTAATCTGAAATTTTTAGAAAAGAATTACAATACTAGAAATACACTCAAGTCCACTGTGTCTTCACACTGTAATCACTATGCACCAAGTCCCTCCCAAAGGGAACCACAGTCCTAACTTCTAATTCCATCCAGTAGGTTTACCTGTTTTTGAAAATTTATAGAGTTATAAATACACTCTTTGTGTCTGGGTCCTTTTGTTTGACCTTGGGTTTTATTTTTTAAAAATTCATCCATTTGGCTGCACAGAGCAGCAGTGTATGTATTTTCACTTCTGTATAGCACAGTATATTATGAACAGACAATAATTTGGTTTTCCATCTACTGATTTACTTTTGGGTTGCTTACTATCTGGGGTAGTTATGATTTGTGCACCTATGCACATTTTTGTTCATGTGTTTTGAGTAGAAATGTACACATTTCTTGTGGATATTTACCTACTCATGGAATGACAGGGTGATAAATCATGTATGTATTCAACTTTAATAAATACAGCCAGTTTTCCAAGGTGGCTTTGCCAATTTACAATCTCCATCGCAGTGGATGAGAATCTCAGGTATGTCACATCCATTTGCACTAAAACTTTTTGCCTTTTTCTTTCTTTACATTAAAATAAAATTTTGATTGGCTAGGGTTTGTGCTGGGTTTTAATATGCTTTTATTTCATTTCCCTGAACACTTTTCATAGGTTTATTGACCATTTGGACAGATGTTCAAGACTTTGGGGCGGCACCCATAGCTCACTGGGTAGGGTGCTGGCCATATTCATCAAGGCTAGCAGGTTCAAATCCGGCCTGAGGCAGCTAAAAACAACGACGACAACTTCAACAACAACAACAAAAAAAGCTGGATGTTGTGACGGGCACCATTAATCCCAGTTACTTGGGAGGCTGAGGCAAGAGAATCGCTTAAGCCCAAGAGTTTGAGGTTGCTGTGAGCTGTGAGGCTACTGCACTCTACCTAGGTGACAGCTTAAGACTCTGTCTAAAAAAAAAAAAAAACAAACAAAAAAAAAAACCTTTTGTTCATATTTCTATTTGCCTGTGTTTTTCTTATTAATGTTTATAAATCTTATATATTTTGAGCTCAAAGCTTGTCATTTAAATACATTGCAAATATCTTCTCCAACTCCGTAGTCACCTATATATTTTCTAATGTTTTGTTCTCAATAAATAGAAGATTTTGATTCTAATGTATTCAAGTTTATCACCATTTTTGTTAATGGATAGTGCTTTGATGTCTTGTTTAATAGACTTCTGCCTTCCCCAGGGTCATTCTTCTATGATCGCTATCATGTTTTTCTGATATCAACTGGACACTTTATTTCTCATCCGTAGTATTTACATCATCAATCCATCTAATATTTATTTTTGGATTCTGTGTGAAATGTGGATCTTTTATAGGAACATTCAAATGGCCTAATGTTATTTATTGAAAAAATATTCAAAAATTGCAGTTTGCACTACGTAAAAAATGTCAGTTTTGTCATAAATTATGTATTCACATATGTGTGGACAATTTTGTAGAATCTATATTTTGCTATTGTTCTCCATTGTTTAAGCAAGATGATTATTAATCACCGTAGCTTTGTGTGTTTTGATGTGTAGCAGTATAACTATACTACGTCGTTCTTTCAGATTTTACTGATTATTCTAAATCTTTTACATCCTCATGTAAGTTTTAGAATAAGCTTATAAAATTCCATCAAAGACTCTTTTCAGATTTTTATTGCATCATTTGATTAGTTTATAGAGAATTGAAACTAAAACATATTTTCCCTCTATGTTTAAAGATCTCTGGAAATGTTTTAAGATTTTTGAGGTAACAGTCTTTCATATATTTGGTTAAATTTATTCCTAAGTATTTGATTTTCTAATGTTGTTATAAAAAGCATTTGAAATTTTATTTTTTTGTTACAATTAATTTCTATAAATTGATTTTAGAACCAACAAACTTTCTAAATTTCATTTTCAAATTTAATGATTTATAGGTAGATACTTTTGTGGGGTTTATTGCACAAAAAATCATGACACTGTGAATGTCATTTGTGAAGTAGCTTTATTGTTTTTTATTTTCATTCTATTTCATTTTTTTCAGTTTTTGGCTGGGGCCGGGTTTGAACCGGCCACTTCTGGTACACGGGACTGGCACTCTACTCCTTGGAGCCACAGGCACTGCCCCCAACTTTATTGTTTACTATCTAATGCTTATAAATCTTGTTTCTTCTTCCTGTCTACTTAATCTAGTTACAAAATCTAGTACAACGTAGAATATAGTGGACATCTTCATACTATTCTGATCTATCTCTGAACAAACATTCAATATTTCATGATTAAGTGTGATGTTTATTATTATTTTTATTTATATGTACACTTAACCATCCATGTTAGAAAAATCTATTTACATTCCTTTTTTTCCTAAGAAATTTTATCATGATGGCTATTGAATTATATCAAATGATTTTTCTGTAACCACTTAGATGATCATATGATTTTCCTCTGCTATTTAGTGGATATTGGGACGTGACCTTTATGATACATATATTTTTTTACTATTGGACCAAATTTACAGTTCTGGAATAAATCTCAGTGATTGTGGGGTGATATATATTATGTGTGACATACACATATAGGCATAGTCTGTGTGTATAAATGTATCTATAAACACTTGTATGTAATAGGTATATGGGTATAAGGCAGGTCAACATCACAGAAATATATCTATTACATATTTTATATATAAATTATACATACATTTAACATAATAATCATTGAATTTGATTAACAAAATGTAAAAATAATTTTGTATTTATGTTTGTGAGAGACATGTTCTAGAAATTTTATAAATTTTCTAATTTTATATAATTGCTCATAATAACCTTACTTATATTTTTAATATCAGTAGAACTTGTAGGTATAATATCATACTGTTTCACGTTGGTACCGATAAATTTGTGTTGTATTATCTTTTTATTGATCAGTCTTTTTTTAATTTTTAAATTTTTTTCTTAAGAGACGGGATCTCACTCTGTTACCCAGGCTAGATCACAGTGGCACAGTCATACCTTAGTGCAGCCTCAAACTCCTGGGCTCAAGCAATTCTCCTGCTTTAGCCTTCCATGTAGCTAGTACTATAGGTACGGGCCACTACACCCAAGTTAATTTTTTAATTTGTTCCTCTCTTTCTTTTATTTTCTTTCTTTCTTTTTTTATTTTTATTTATTTATTTTATTTATTTATTTTTTTTTTTTTGAGACAGAGTCTCACTATGTCGCCCTCACTCGGTGGTGTCATAGCTCAGACTCTTGGGCTTAAGAGATTCTCTTGCCTCAACCTCCCAAGTAGCTGGAACCACAGGCACCCACCACAATGCCTGGCCAGTTTTTGGTTGCAGTTGTCATTGTTGTTTGGCAGGCCCAGATTCAAACCCACCAGCTTCAGTGACGTGGCTGGCACCCTAGCCACTGAGCTATAGGTGCTGAGCCTCATTTTTTTTTTTTTTTTTTAGAAAGAGAGTCTCATTATGTCATCCAGGCTGGTCTCCCACAGCTTAAAGAATCCTCTCACCTTGGACTGCCAAAGTGATGGGATTATTGGTATGAGCCACCACACCTGGCCTTTCTGGATCAATCTTCATGTGAATTTATTTATTTATTTTTTATTACTTTATTTTATTTTATTTTTATTGTTAAATCATAGCTGTGTACATTAGTGCAATCGCCTGTACCCATTCTAAGATGCACCATAGATGTGGCCCCACCCATTACCCTCCCTTCACCAAAACCTAGATATCAACTTTGTTGACTTCCCCCAGTCTACCACTACTCCAGTTTTCTTTCATAAACTGCTAATTTGGTCTTCATTATTTTTTCCTATGTTTTCTTTGGGTTTAACTTATAAGGTGTGGAAATTCAGTTAGCAAATTCATCCTAGAAAAAGTCCTACGTACCTCATTGCTGAATATCAATCCCTATGGTCACCTTGGAAGTACTCTCATTGGGAAGCTATTCATCCATGCCAGGGCCTAATCCACCCTTCAAAGCAATTCTGGAACTATTTTTATAAAATGGCCATCAGAGCTATCATCGTATTACCCTCCAGGTTCTGAATGTCATCAAAATTTCTTCCTTATAATATTTCCTTTATTTTCAGGTAAAGAAAAAAGTCATTGGGGGTCCGATGAGGTGAGTAGGGAGAGTATTCTAATAATGTTATTTGTGTATGGGCTAAAAACTCCCTCACAGACCGTGCCATGCGAGCTGGTACCTCTTTGTGATGAAAGAGCCACGGCTTTGTCACACCAAGATTTCTAGTTAAGATTTTCCTGTTTTCTCTACTGATGATTATTTGGTCTGTTATGCTTCTCACAGTCAGCTGATGATGTTGACACACAAGTAGACAAATTCTCGCAATGTTTTTGTCAGTTCAGTTTGTAGTTAGCCACCATGACCTCTTTTCATCAGTGATGCTTTCTGTCTCCCCAGGAAAACTTTTAATCCATTTGTACACTGCTATGTTCTTCACAGCATGATCCCCATAAACTTTGGACTAACATGCCCCTGATTTCACTTCCACTCGTGGACAGTTTAAGAACAAATTTAATGTTTATTTATTGATTTAATTCCAGTGCCAACATTCTTGCAATAGCACACAAAAAACATACAACTATAATAATAAAAAGTACTCAGCAGGACACCATCACATGTTGACCTGAACACAGCTGTGACACTTATATACCAAGGCTATGAAATCTTAAGTTGTTTGTACAGTGCTACCATAAAATAGGCACATGGTGGCAAGTTCTCAAATTTAATTGTCAGACCTCATACTCTCTTTGTATTTCTGAAGAATGTGGAATACATGGGTCATTACAAAGGTTTAAGATACCTGAAAATCAAGAAATATAAAATTCACACAGGTGGAAACAAATGAAACCCTCCCAGAATAAGCCAAGCAATGTGAAACTTGAATGGGTGAATCAGAAAAGATGCTAATTGTGTTTTCATATGTATGAAAATTTTAAAAAAACAATCTGAAAAAATATTATTAATTGATATGGATGTTTAAAATATCTTTAATTGTCATTATATCTTACTTTTTAATTACAAATATTAGGAGTTCAGAGGAGAATAATTAATTTTAACGAAATCTGGAAAATTCTTCTTAAAGATGGAGGATGATCAGATTAGAGTACCTCTTTATATAGTCAATAACTCTATTTGTTTAGAGATTGGTTGAAGCTGCTTAGCATTGTGGAAAACACCTGGATTTTAAACTCAGACTTGAGTTCAAAACTTGCCTTCAACATTTTCTTTTCAATTAATATTTAGCAAGTTACTAATGTTCTGATTTTTGATTCTCTCATCTGTCAAGTAAGGAAAACAAATAATAACTAAACTACAGAAATGATGTGAGAATGAGAAACAATTTTTGGAAAACAACATAGCAGAGGCTGAAGGATAGTGGCTGACGTTAGAATAACAAGTAAATTCGTCTTGGATGTGTTTGTCAGGCTGCAAATTAACCCTATGTGTGATAAGAAATGAGTTTCAACAAATAATTTTCATGTTTCAGGAAAGTTATTTTATGCTGTACTCATAGCAGTCTGGTAAATGGACAAAGCCAAGTGTTCTATTATTTTACACAAGAAGAAACTTTGATCCAGAGACAAAAATAATTGCCATGATTATCGTTAGTAAAATTCTTTGAACACCTCGTCCTTTACCAAAGGACAGGTTGAACTACTTAATTAGAATACACAATTTCTGATGCTATAACTTATTGCTTGGGGAACTACCTAAAATCCAAACTTTATTTCCACTATTTAAGTTCCTTGTATAACTCCAAATATCCAAGAATTGTCTTTGTCTTGGTTATCTCCTATAGCTAACTTATTTACAAAGTTCACTTTGTAAAACTTATTCACACTATTGGCTATGCTGTGCTAGACATAAACATATAAGCCCATATTGGGGATTAAGAAGTCTGGAATCTAAAAAGCCTCTGCCAATCATTAAAAGTCATAGAAACCACCTTTCTTTGTGGCTAGGTTTATATTCACTTGTAGATAAGAGGAGAGGGCCTTACGTATATTTCCAACGTCCTTTCTAGATCTGCAGATTCATGATTATATGAACCCAATGCTTCAAATGCTAACCATAAATTTATAGGAAAGTTCTGCCATCAATTTCTTTTTAGTGCTATTGGATTTACTGATATGTAACTCATATACAGCATGAATAAGGACACCCTGCCTTGAGAACTTTGTAAATAACTCATTGAACCATGGCAGGGTTCTCCCCACTCTACAGGATGTTATCTGTCGGAAGGTTCAATAAATAGTTACTGATATATCCTTGAGTACATGAATGTTTTTGAAACCCTGATGCTTCTTTCTATTTCACAGTGGGAACAATCAGGATGGACTCTTGAAATTGCTTTTAAAGTTTTATGACTTGTTTGGAACTCTCCATTCCACTCTCAAAGAAAAATGGACATATTCAAGTTCACCTAAGATGAACTCCTATAAAGCTTTCCACTCAGATGACTGAATGATGTTGAGCAGAATCTTGCACAAGAAATGAGCTTTGGCAGGACATTGTACTGACTGCCCTTGAAGTGTAGAAAAGGGTAAGGCAACGAGAGAATAAAACAGAGCACAATTACTTGGCCACTGATAATTCCCATGGAACACAAAGCAAGTCTAATGCAGCAAAATACAGTCTGCAGTATTACACAGATGTGAAAATAAGATAGGAATCATTTATAAATTTTTTTTTTAGTTTTGCACAGGACAGTAAAAGACTAATTTGTGATACAGTTTATCTGAAGAATGGTGCATGTCAGCTTTTTTGAAAAGGGTAATTTTATTTCTTTAGTGACTACACATGACAAAATAATTCAAAAATCATGCAAATGTGAAGTTTCTAAAACCATAAAATTAAAGTAGGAGAGGATTTGGTGAATTTTAGCTTAAATAGGTACTAAAGTCAGAGTATGTCTCTGATAGAAGCATATGAATAATCAAAGGTCCAAACAGTAACTGGTGATCACCTAGTATTAGTGTTAACACACTGAATTGGAAATCACTACAAAGGTGCTAGTTCTGACTAGTTGCTAACTATGTGAACATAGGAAATTCATATAACTTCTGCATACCTCAATTTCTACTTCTAAAAAAATGTAGTGGGGATGGAGCTACATCAGTGAATCTCAAATTGTAGTCCATGGAGATCTCAAATTGAATTCCTTGGAGATCCTAGGTCTATTATAATGTGACTATGAGTTCATCAACTACTGAGCATTGCAAATAAATGCCTATTAACTACAATGCATCAAACACACATTTTTTACTATTGTAATGAATAAAATATGTAATAATCCTTGCTAGCTAGATGACTGTGAAAAAAAACTTATTTAATCTTTCTATGCTTTGGTCTCCTCAACTGTAAAACAAAGATGTTAGTAACAAGACTTTCATCATAGGTGTGTTGTGAGTATTAAATAGCAAAATCAAGGAGAGAACTTAGAAGAGCATTTTGCACACAAACAATACTGAAAATGTTTAGCCATCAGAACTCTCATGATTATTATTACTAGAATTCTTAAAACCTTGATAAATTAGTAATAGCTTCTCATCATTCTGTAGTTTTTCAGTGAACAAATAATAAAAGTATAATAATGATCAGTAGGGTCCTCAAGAAATATCTGAACTTAGAAAGATCATTGTTCTGTGAATTTATTGCTGAAAAACAAATTACTCAAACATTTACTATCACAGGACACCCCTCTTCTATTGCACATGACTTTGTGGACCTGGTATTTAGAAAGGGTTCAACTGGTCTATCTGATCCCAGTGACAACAGCTGAAGCAGCTGGGGCCAGAAGCTCCTCATGCAATTCCTGGGGGGGGGGGGGGGGGGGGGTTACAAGCTGT
>CAUYPK010056840.1:0-15431 GCA_963574355.1 Loris lydekkerianus | reverse complement strand
CTCATTATTGTTTTCACTGTTGCCTCTGGCCGTCCTCAGAGTTGGGAGGTGTCTCTCCAAGATTAGACTCCAGTAAGATCACTGTATTGTTGCTGGATCTTTGTAGGGAGTGACCCTGTGTAGTTCCTCTGGGTCTGGTCTAGCTAGGGTGTTCTGGTTGTGGAAGCAGCTCCAGTGTGTGACACACTTCGATCCAGCAACAGGGCTGGGGGTGTTGCACACAGTTCTGGGAGTGCCTGGTGTCCAGTGACTTTGGCACAGAGAGCCTAAGGCCCCAGCAGTCTCTGGCCAGGAGAAGGGCTCTGTGCAGAGGCAGGGAGGGCTCCAGAGGGCACGCAGCTACCAGAGTCCCTGGCCAGATGAACGGGCTAGTGTGGAGGCTGGGAGGACACAGGAGGGAGGGTGCAGGGTTGCGTGGCTCCCGCAGTTCCTAGTCAGGGATTGTGGAGGCCTGATGGGTGCGGGTCACCCGTCAGGGTCGCTGCACAGCTCTTATGGAGGTCTGGGCAGTGCCAAGCCCAGGAGTTTGAGGTTGCTATGAGCTGTGACGTCACTGCACTCTACCCAGGGCATCAGCCCAGGGCTCCAGTGTGCCAAAACCGTCTCACTCTGCCCCTAAGGATTAAGGTTGTAAGGCAGCTCACTCCCCGCCTTTAGGCTGCTCAGTCACTAGTTTACTTTGTCCCGCCTGATCTTTGCTCTGGGACCCTGAGGGTGGAGCTTGCTAGAGTAGTTCTTTCACAATGGCTTACTTCACCCAGCTCAGTGACTCAGTCTGGGGCCCCAGACAATGCCCAACGTTCTCCACACTCCTGCTCAAGCTCTCCCCAAGGCAGCTCAACTGAGTGCCAAGTCCAAGAACACCAAAACAGTTCATAGGTAAGGCCTTTCCGGTTTGCAGTCTCACTGCTGCTTGTACTCACGGTACCGTCGTGATTAGGTCAATTGAACACACGCAGCCACTTGCCAGTTTTCCACTGTTTTTGTTCTCCTCCTGGGGTCCAGAAGTCCCTTGCTGGCTCCTTGTATCCTCAAAGGGATGATCATAGGCAGATCCCACTGACCAGAGATGCTTGGAGTCTTGTCTCCCCAGACTCACCGTACCCATTTACAGGGAAGCTGTTACTCGCTGCCATCTTTAATCCAATGCTTAAATCCTTTTTCTAATGCATCATCTTCACACCACAGCCATTCAATTCCATCGTGTTTATGATTGAGCTATTTTTTCAACATTTCTCACACACTCACAGTGAATTTGATATGTTGGTGTAGCTTCTACCTGTATGTTGTCACAGTTCACTGCCAGTCATTTATTCACATTGTTGTCATCTAGCTTGTGTTGGAAACTATTCATATTCCCCCATCCCTAGATGTGGGTTTCTCATTGCCAGCTTTCTAGCAGGTGATTAACTTTCAGCATTTGTAACGGTTGTATGTTGTATTCTCTGGGAGGCCAATTCTTAAATGGAGTATAGTGTGAAGGATGTTTACTAGGGAGGACTCTCAAAATTAATACCTGTGGATAGAGTTGTCAGATTTAGTAAATAAAAGTATAGGACAGCCAGATAAATTTAATATTGTGGTAAATGATAAATACTGTTTAATATAAGATGCACTACTGGGGATGTAATTATTAGAAATTCAAATTTTACTGGGTGTCTTGTATTTTATGAGAGAACTCTGAAGGAAGGAAAGTGGGAATGGATACAGAGAGAAATTGGATTACTGTTTAGTAAAAACAAAGCCTTAGCTTACCCTTTCGGTAACTGTGAAACCGGGGTGATTTTTCAATCATATCACTAGTTGTGACAAAGAAGCTGAATTCACAGAATTGACCAGTCATTGTGTGAAGACTCTAGCTTGGAGAGGGAGAATCATGACCTTGGATAAGACAGTTCTTTTTTTTTTTTTTTTTTTTGAGCAGACAGTTCTTTTTAGCTGGGATTAATTTGCTGAGAGTGCTGGCAGCTGAGGGCTGGCAGCGAGCAGCACTCCCAGCAGCCAGGGGAATACAATCCTGAAGGGAGTATCTCCTGGGGTGAATCAGAGCATCTATTTTAATCATCATCATTATAATAAGCATCCTTTCATGTGAATGCTCTCAGTGTTATTTGACAATTTATGTTGACAGCAAAGGCCTTCCATGACAGTTTCCTAACCAGGGTCTTTCTCACTGCTAAAGGTTCTGGATAAATGCCATTTCCCAGAATGAAGGCTTTGTGCTTATTCTAGCACCTTTGCTCCACCTTCCTTATGGCATTCCATCCTCAGATCAGGATCCTGCCACTGCTCTGGGACCACATAAGAACTCTTGCTCACAGCAAACCTCCTTTGTGGCCTTAGACACTTATTCCTATATGTCCTTTCTTCTTATGCCAGTGGGTGTCAAGACTCTTAATTAAGGCTGAATAGTCCTTGTGTGTTCTTGATTCTATCTTAGCCTCTGTCTTCTGGTACTTTAATTCCTTTGCTTTTCCCTTATTTCTGTATTTTTAAGTTCTTTTCAGCTTGCAAGAATTCAAGTCTCATTTATTAAAGGCACACTCTCTTAACCCTTATTTTTCTTTAGCTTCAATCTAGTCAGTCTCCTCTTCCTTTTATCCTTTAAAAGTAATCTATAATTGGGTGGTGCCTGTGGCTCAAAGGAGTAGGGCGCTGGCTCCATATGCTAGAGGAGGCATGTTCAAACCCAGCCCTGGCCAAAAACTGCAAAAAAAAAAAAAAGTATAATTGTTACTTATTCTTCCTTCCTTTCTTTACCTGCTTGCATTTGGCTTTCAACTACATTCACCTACTGAGTGAATGAAAGGCTCTAGTTTCCTTTTAATTTCCTAAGTCAGTGACCATACTTTTACCCTTTGTTTTACCAAAACTTCCTATTAATTTTGAAATATTATAGTTTAATCTCTCCTTTTGAAAGTCTTTACTACTTTGACTATATAACTATACAGTCTCCTGGTTCTCTTCATTTCTCAAGAGTTACTATTCTGTCTCCAGTGTATCTTTGTTCTTAAATGTTAGTTTTTTATGCCACATCATTATGATTCTATATTTTCTCATTTAATAGTATTATTTCCTTGATAGTTTAAAGTAATGTTTATATGCTGGTTACTCTTGATTTTATCTTTCCAGCCAACTTTCCTGTGAGTTTCAAGTTTGTATAATTAACTCTTCAAAGGTTATCTCTATTTGGATGTTTGGGGGCAACGTGGACAAAACTAAAATGACCACAATGCTACATCTCCTTCCCCATGAACACTGGTGACACTCAGGCCCAAATTTGATTTCTTAGAGCTATCTGTGACTCCTTCTCTCTTACTTTCTTTTATTTTTTATGTTAGATAGGTCATCTAGTTCTTATAGTTTTATCTCCTAAATATTTCTGGAGCTTCTCCCTTTTACCAGTGTAATCTTTTTCACAGTTTTCTCCACAGAACTTCTAGAGTTATCTGAAATATGAATAGAACAAACAATGTCAATATTCCAATTAAAATCCTTTATCAGCTCTCAATCAAGTATAATTTACATACTTACATTTAAAGTGTAAGATGAAATTTTCACTCTGGAACTGGAACTGGACTTGCCATCTTTCCATTAATAACCAAAAACTGGGCTATCCCTAAACTGTTGGTCATTTTCAACTGATATTCCATGGAACATAATTTTTTTTTTTTTGAGACAGAGTGTTACTATGTCACCTTTGGTAGAGTGCTATGGAGTCACAGCTCACAGCAACCTCAAACTCTTGGGCTTAAGTGATTCTCTTGCCTTAGCCTCCTGAGTAGCTGGGACTATAGTGTCCACCCCAACACCCAGCTATTTTTTGGTTGTAGTTGTCACTGTTTGGCAGGCCCGGGCTGAATTTGAACCAGCCAGCTCCGGTGTATATGGCTGGCACCCTAGCCGATGAACAACAGGTGCTGAGCCTCCATGGAACATAATTTTAATTAACTTTTTTCTTAATTGTTCCAAGGTTAGTTTAATATCATTCTGAATACAGTAGAGATAAATTAATTCGTGACCTACAATGTTGTCTTAGATATGAGGCTTTAGTTTTTTCCTTGTGGAACTTCAATTTAGAGGGAGAATTATATACTTTCTCTTCAAAGCTTAAAAACATGCTTCAAGAGGATCAAGTAAATTTATTGCCTACCAGACAAAAATCTAGCCTCAAACAATGTAAAATACATACTATCCTTTACTTACTCAAGAATGACTACACTTAAGAAAAAGGAAGTTTTGACCATAATTAGGTGAAAAACCAGTCACAGAAACAGGCACAAAAATGACAAAGATGAGGAAATTAGCAAATGACATTAAACATTTCTTATGGATATTATAAGTATGCTCAAGGATTTAAAAATATATATAATGAGAAGAAAAATGGACATTAGAGAATTATATGAGTGGAACTTCTAAAGGTAAAAAGTACAACATCTGAAAAAAATACAGCCTCTGAAAAAGCCACCACTGGATGGACTTAATAGCAGATGAGAGGAAATCAGTGAACTTGAATACAGGGATTTAGAAAGTATAGAAAATGAAGCCCAGAGAGGAAAACAAATGAACAAAAAGACTAGAAAATAGTTTCAGTGAAGTTTGGGACAATATCAGTTCATTAAATGTACACTTGAAATCCCAGAAGAAGGGAAAACTAGAAAAAAAAAAAAAAAAGTCTAAGGCAATGCACATATCTTACTCTGTGTTTTATAAACTAGCTGTTGTCTGATTTTCAAGTTTCAGATATAAACCAATTTCTAACATTCAGTTTTCTTTTCAGTTCACCAAATAGCTCAAAGTCTATCACACACACTGTGAACATTTCTTACCTTTATATCTTTGTTCATTCTACAGCCTCTGCATAGGATGCTATTGACTCTTGCCCTTGTGCAATTTAACTCATACTTCTATTTTAAGTCCCAACCCATGTGTCAACTCCAAGAAGGCTTTCTAGATACTCTCCCAACTAGAGATAGTTGTACTCTTTGGTATTTCTGAAAAAACTACTTTTGCATCTCTCTACTGCTGCATTAAACATTATGTTAACTGAGACCTATTTTGAGTCTGTTTATTCTACAGGGGTGTTCAACCCAAGGCCTGCAGGCTGCATGCAGCCCAGGATGACTATGAATGTGGCCGAACACAAAATTATAAACTTACATAGAACATAATGAGTTTTTTTGTGATATTTTGTGGAACTTGATTGTGTGGTTTTCAAGTGTGAACTTTGTAGATGACAATTTTGTGACCCAATGTCATGTAAATTATACATACGTGTGTTCTTGCTGTTTGTGTACATGGCTCAACTTTACAGTGTCGTGTGCCTTCCAGTGTGTTATCCCAAGCACGGACAGTCAAATTGACATGGTCATATCAGATATTAAGTCTGCTCATGGTGACTTGGTGAGGCAGCGATTATTAATAATATTTCAACCTACCATTGCAACAGTAGGAATTTAATGTTATATATTTATTTATTTATTGAGACAGTCTCACTCTATAGCCCCCGTAGAGTCCCGTGATGCCACAGCTCACAGCAACCTCAAACTCTTGGGCTTAAGTGATTCTCTTGCCTTAGCCTCTCAGGTAGCTGGGATAACAGGAGCCTGCCACAACACCCAGCTATTTTTAGGTGGGCAGCACCTCACACATTGTCTTCTGTGCCTTACAGAAGTTGGTCCTTCTGTAAGGACCTCAGTTGGTCCTCCACTTTGCTCTGAATAGGCAGCTGAGTTGTGGAAGGGCTCAAACCTTGCTTTCTATTTTCCTGTCAATCAATTTTCATAATAAAAGTAAAGGTGGTCCCTAATATATTATTATTATTTTTTTTTTATCCCAGCATGGCTTCTGTAACATCTCTAAAGAAAACAGCATCTCCAAAAAGAAAAATTGCAGATGAAGGAAGAATGTTCAATGGAAAGTGAACAGATGACTGCTTTCTTATTGAGGCAAATAGTAAGGCACTCTGCTGAAGTTGTAGGGAATGTGTGCAAGTTTTCAAAGACTGTAATTTGAAAAGGCATTATATGCAAAAACAAGCTGCCAAATTCAAGGTGTATGAAGGACTGTTTGTAAGAACAAAGTAGTGGAACTGAAAAAAATCTGTCTTCTCAACAAGTTGTTTTAAAAAATTACAACTCAAATAGATTCCACTTCAAAGCTAGTTATATTAAATATGTTTACATATTCAATAGGAAAAAATTCAAAACCATTTACTGATGGTAAGTTTATTAAGCAGTGTATGGAAGGCATGGCAGATATAATTTGCCCTGAGAAAAAAGGGGGGGATATTTCTAAAATCAGTTTATCTCACCAGGCAAATTGAAGAAATTGGAAAATCTATCAGAAGTTTGTAAAGTACAGCTATTTTTAAATTTTATGCTTTGGTGATACCACTCAACTTGCTATTTTTATTAGAAGTATTGATAAAAAAAAATAATGTCACTAAAGAAGTGAATTCCTTGGTGCCATAAAAAGATACAACTAGGCTCAGTGCCCATAGCACAGTGGTTATAGTGCCAGCCCCATACACTGAGGGTGGAGGGTTCAAACCTTGCTTGGGCCAGCTAATCAACAGCGACAAAAAAAATAGCCAGGTGTTGTGGAGGGGGACTCAGGAGGCTGAGGCAGGAGAATTGCTTGAGGCCAAAGAGTTGGAGGTTGCGCTGAGTTGTGACATCACATCACTCTACTGAGGGTGACATAGTGAGACTCTGTCTCAAAAAAATAATAATAATAAAAGACACAACTAAATCAAGAGATTTATGTAAAGCAGTAAAAAAAATATGTGAAAGCCAGTTTCTCTGTCCATTGTCAATGTATCTGGTATAGTTACTGATGGTGGCCTGGCAAAGGGAGGTAAAATAGAGGGACTTGTAAAATTAATAGAAGGCAATGCAATTGCCACCCAAAACTCAATTTGATGATGTATCATTGCATAGAACATCAAGAAAAGGTATGTACAAAAGCTTTATATATGGATAACATCATGCAAATGGTCATCAAAACTGCTAATTTCATAAGGGCCAAAGGAGTGAGTCATCACCAATTCCAGGAATTCCTTAAAAGTATTGATGCTGACTGTGGCAGTGTAATTTACTTTTGGATTGTAAGATGGCTAAGTCAAGTCAAATGTTGAAAATATTTTATGATTTGTGACGTGCTATCAAGTCTTTTGTGATAGAAAGAGATGATGAAAACTGGCTTAAAGATGTTTTAACAATTTTAGTGGATTAACCACTCATTTAAATGAGTTAAACATGTGTCTTCAAGGAGAAAACCAATTTATCAATACCATATTTCAAACCATAACAGCATTCCACATGAAACTGAAATTATACAATCTCAAATTAAGGCAAACAATGTTATGCATTTTAACATGTTGCCAAAACACAGTCCTGTGAATATGCAGCCTTGCTTTTCAATTTGATACAAGAATTTGAATACAGATTTCAAGATTTCCAGAAAAATGATCAACGTTTTGGTGCAATTGCAACTCCATTTTCAGTTGACATAAATGTTATCTGTCAATTTTCAAAGGGAATGTCTAGATCTGCAATCTGACATTTAACTTAAAGGAAAATTTGATCTCTTTATTGAACTTTATAGGCCCTGTCTTCCCAGAGACAAAGACCCCTTGCTTCACAATCACACCTTATTCATGTCATTGTGTTTTGGCAGCACCTACATTTGCGAGAAACTATTTTCAAGAATGAAATACATTAAGAATAAAATTAGAATCAAAACATCTGATGAGCACCTTGAGAACTCACTGAGTATTGCAACTACTTCCAATGAACCAGATATTGATGCATTGGTTTTTCAAATACAATGTCACTAATCCCATTAGTTTTTTATGCCTACTTTTGTTTTACTTTTATGATGAAAAATATCGAAGAACCCCAAAGATATTTTGTTACTTAGATATGTACATTTTCTATATTAGTGATCACAAACTTGGACCTACTCAATGATTTTAAACGACTCTCTGGTCGGACTACTGCATAATTAGGATTATCATGTGAGGACATTTTTCCTTGTCTTTGATGGGAGAAATTGTGAAAATTATGCACAGACTTTTTTCTTTCTTTCTGCTCATCAGCTTTCATTAGTGTTTGTATATTTAATGTGTGCCCCAAGATTACTCTTCTTCCAATGTAGCCCAGAGAAGCCAAAAGTTTGGACACCCTATTTTACTAGAAGGAATATGTTAATGCATATTTGTATCTCTAGCACTATGTAGAAGAATTGACATAAAATTTATTGAAGAATGCATTAAGTGATGATTTCATTGACTAAACTTTGGGTCTGAGCCTGATATTTTTATATGCATACCATTAGCAATAATAAAAAACAGTTTCACTTAAATCTTATTTATAATGGCTTGCTTCATTTTTAAAAATCAAAATGTAACTAATAAGTCTAATTTTATAATCTGAATATAATTTTTGGTAATTTATTTATCATACATATGTCTATAGCGAGCATTTATTTTTACTTCTTTATAAAGCTGTAGTGAATAAGTATAGGATTCCAAATGATGAATTATTCAATCTATAATTCAAATACCTTCTAATTTTAATATGTCCAAAGAGCCTTTGTGACACTTAATACAAAGCGGTTTAACTTGCCTCATTCCCAGAGATTCTGATTCAGTAAATCTACCTAACATTGATGCATGTCCCCTTCACCTAGGGCTGGACACAGACTCCATTTTCTAGGTCTAAGCAGGCTCTAAGAAAGGAGTTTGACAAGGTTCCCTCTAACCCACCACTCCCTGTGAGTTGTGGGAAGAATGGAACACACCAAACAAGACCATACTCCTATACAATGGCAGCTTTAAAATTAACTTCTGCCAATAGGCCTCTAGCGCCAAAGCCTGTAACATATTTTAGACATACATTCCATTTTCCCTAATCCTCCTGCCTCCAGAGAAGGAGAAACCGTGTATAAACCCCTAGATCAGCATTCAAAATCAGCAACCCACTCTGGACCCTTCTGCTGTGCAGAGGCTTTGTTTTCCTTCTCTTGTTATCTGTAATAAGATCTGTCCTGTCACTTGTGGGGTCCATGAATTCACTCTTTGATTTCCTGAGACTGAGGACTCTGCAGAAAAACTCCAGTAACAACAGCTTAGAAATTTGCTTTTAAAAATAGACATTATTGACTCTTAGAAACCAGTGTAATACTGAATCCCACCTTTATTTACCATGCAAATCTCTATTTCAATCTTTTTTTAGATCCAGCAGATTCTGTTATGAATGATATATTATGTCTGAATAGGGACAAATGTTTATGTTCTATTTCTGGAAGACATTGGTTCTTTATGTTGTGGTTAGAAAAATGTAATTTAATGATGAATCCTATAGTTGCACTTTGACTAGATAAAGAACAATTGATTCTTGGAAGACTAACATTTAGAAAAAAAATCCTTTTCTGAAATAAAGAGCTCTTCTTAACTAAGTTCTGAATAAACTTCATAATTGAGCAGTTAATGGGGACTGAGGGTGAAGAACATTTTCATGGAGAAAGGAAGAAAACAGTAAAGCAAGCAGAAGTATCGTCTGTAACATTTTAAAATTTGTTCTCGCAAGAAGAAAACATTGTTTTTAAAACTTTTATTTGATTTGGAACAAATTGCCCCTGAAAGCTCATGGATAAAAGGTTGGAGGGAAATTGCTGTAGTCTTCATGCTTAGGAGTCACTATAGTTAAGATAAAGTTAAATTTTCCCACCTGATTGCACCATTCTAAACATTGTATTAAGTCAGTTACTTAAGGATATTTTAGAGAACAAGCTAATGGGCAATCTTGTTGTATTATATTACATGCAACAATCATGCTATGTGCAATGGCCACATCAGAGAGAAACTTTTGAAAAATTGAGCCAACTTAGAGAATAAGAGAGTAAATTATAAAGGTTTGTTTTACATATGAAGATTATGAGCCATGGAATAGAACAGAATATTATGTTTGACATATGTAACTTGGGCAAAGAATATGTTAATGGAATCTCTGAAGTGTATTATATTGGATGGAATTTTTAATTAATTGACACCACAGTTTATATTGCATATTCACAAGTTCTCTGAGAGAGCTATGCACTTTTCCACCTGTCCGTCTATTCATAAAACTAATATTTAAATATATTTGGAAGACTTGGAAATAAATTTATTTAAAAAGATGGTGTTTCAAGTCAAAAGAGTCCGAAAAATTTCTATCCCAATGTAAACCAGATGCGGTAGAATCTTAAATTATTTTCCATCATGTTGATTCTATTCTCCATTCCCCCAAAGGCTAGATAATTCCTTTCTTAGACCAGACTACTGTGGATCTCATTAGCTATCTGGTTTAAGGGTCAGCAAATAGGGAAAATGTAATTGCTACTATAACATTTATGAAAAAAAGAAAAACAGATGTCACTTTGAACATGGAAATAGATGTTAATGACCCTTTGAAACCTCCGTAATATTGGACCCCATGATTCTATCCCCTTCATTTTCTATGTGAATTTCTTTCAATCTTTTTTAGATCCATGTGAGTTTTTAACATTCCTTTTTTTCCCTGCTTTATTCATGTATATAAATTTATTTAAATTTAATTTTATAAAAATATGCTCAATATATTTAAATCACAAGTAAACTCTTAAAATATGTTTGCCCTGAAGGAAAGCAGCATATTTCATCCTAGAATATACCTCTGTGACATATTTTGAGATGGCCATTCAGAGGCACTGCAGCTCCAGGAATAGCTCTCAAAAAGTGTCCTTTGAGAGATTTTCACCGGAGACTTTCATTGCTGAAGTACAGAGAGGTGCAAACAGGCTTTCCTTGAAACCCTCTTATTTACCTTATCCTAATTTAGGAACGAGTAACACGTAGGAAAAGGACACTAAATGTCTCATACTTTTGAAGGTCTAACAAAGAAACTAAAAAAAAAAAAAAAAGTATATAAAGAATGATTTAGATATATTATATGAGTACAAATAAGTAATTTTCTAAGATCTAATGTACTAGAAGGAATTTCAAAGAAAAGTGCCTCATGTGTATCTCAAATGACTGTATACATTGCACACACACACACACACACACACACATACACAATTAGGTATACAAGTACATAGTACATGTAGGTATTTAGGTATATAAGACCCTTCTATATGCAGTCAATTCAGTTACCGTTTAATGTTTCAGTATTGATTCACTTTTAACACTGTCATCAGAAACTTTATTCAAATCAATAACAAGTTTATTATGTAAAATAAAAAAAAAAAAAAGAAAAGAAACTGTCACCATAGGCTACCATCTTTTCTTTCTGAGAGCTGCTTCCGGAGAGCTTTCATCTGTATATCATGGCCTTTGCTGGCCATGCCTTTCCTTCTCTCCAGCATAACCTGTCTTCACGCTCCAAGCTTCTAGTTACTTCCTGGACAGGGCAAAAACTTCAGTCATCCAGCTCTTGTTTGTGTGTGGCTTCTCTGCCTATGCACATAATAAATTTTATTTTTCTTCCATTGATCTATTATGTCAATCTAAATAATTAAAGGGTCAGCATTTAATTTAAAGGGAATTTATTCAAACACAAAATTTGAAGACTGGCCCACCTGAGAGTACCAACTGCAAAGGGATGGGATGAGCCTGCTGAAGAAGAGGAGTGAAGGTTTCATTTATAGAGATAGAAACAGAAGAGTTTTTTTTAACAGGATTATAGTATTTTCATACAATGGTGGCACATGGTTATAGCAATTTGATTATAATATTTCTTTTTAGGAAGGGTACTTTGAATACTTTTGCTGGAGGGTGTAATAATCATAGGTTTTCTATCATCTGGTCTAAGCAAAGCAGAACAACAAAGGGGAAGTTAATCGATAACAACGGTTATTAAGAAGACAGGAGGATTTTGTCCCTGACATCATTTAGAAAGCAAGTTCACTTGTAATTTGAGAAGCAGAATTTGTAACCATATATGACTCAGATCACAGCCACGTCTCTCTCAAGGCTTAAAATGTTTTTGGAGTTCCAATAACTTTTAAATTACATTTATTTTCACAATTGTCAATTTATTTTAGCAGAATTAGATTCAAACTTTCAGAGGGAAAGTTTCAACTTCCCTACAATCCTTAGCTTTGCCTTTTCTGTGTGCTAGTAAAGTGCAGTTTATGCTTAATTGTCTTCTCTCTCAATATTGACTTTTGGAGGATGTTTCCAGAAGAGATTAAGGCACCTTTAAATTCCACTTACTAGTTCAAAAGTTTGTCAATTGCCCTTTTCTTTATTTTCTGTTATAGGGCCAGCAATTGTCTATTTTCTTTTAATAACTAGCATGTATCTTTTAGCTCAGCTCTAGTAACATGTGCCTGAGCGTGTAGCAGAATGCTCAAGCATGTTGGCTTTGGGATCAGACTATCTGGGTTTAAATCCCTGTTCTTCCACTTGCTACCTATACACAAATTAGACATCCTTTCTAAGTCTTGATTTCAAAATCCATAAAATGAGGATTGTAACGGTACATAGTTTACAGGATATTTTGAGGTTTAAGTGAGACAGTGTGGGGAAAATGAGTTGATTGGGTTCTCTTGCCTAAAATCCAGCAGGTCTATCATTATCTTAAGTAATCATGATGAAGGGATGTGATGTTATTTTTACATAATTAGTGCCTGCCTTGGAGCCATGGTTGTTTTGTCCTCTATATAAGGTTCCAAAGCTATCCTCCTGTGGATCCTCTCAGGTGGACTTCTTATGGGGGGACTTCCTGTCATTTGCTCAGCCTACTGCCACAGCTGAATAAGGGGCAAGTCAAAGGGCAGGTGGCCTCGGTTTTTCTCTGGTCTGTCTGAATCTGGTGCCAGCCTCCCTGGTCTCAACCTCTTGCATTAAAGATAGTAAAATACATGTTATTTATAGTTGATATTGTTATTATGATTTTCTGCTTTCCAACCTTTCTGACATTTCTGCATTCTACTTGTTAGATCTCTGCAATTGTGCTATACTAAGAGTAGTTAGGAAAAGTAACAAAACTATCTGGATTACCATCAGCTACCACTCTTTCCTCTTAATATAATGGTTCAACTGACTATATAAGGCTCTGCCTGCTGCTGCTTTCTAGAAATTTTAAGAATGGCTAGAGGGAGACAAGATGGAGGACTGAAGCCAGCTTTCCACAGAGGCTCCTGTCCAGAAGGCGAGTTAAGGGACAAAAATTTAGTAAGTAACCTGGTGGATTTGAGCTGCACCAAGAGAGAAGGTTGAAGAACACACATCAACCCTGCTGAGGTGAGCTGTGACCACAAGGACACAAACAAAAGGTATAAAATACATCACCAAGCGGATGGGAGTCCCCCCTCCCACATGAGACCGGCTCAAGAGCCCCACAAACAAACAAACGGGCAGAAATTAAAGGCCCTCCCACTACACTCCAGGGGAGAGACCTTCTAAAAACTGGACCTACCTCCCCTACTAGGGTGCCGGGGCATTTTCCTGCCAGGCATAAAACTGTATAAAACTGTAAATATCCTTTGCTGGCAACCCTGAATTCCCAGCATCCCCCTCCACTTACACTGAGGTCTGGAGGCCTGTCCCCCGGGAGTTTGGATTCTTGGGTGATTTCTCGAGGGGTGTGGACAGTCCCTGAGCTGCGGCTAGTCAGCGCTGACTCTGAGGCACCCGAACGAGGAGAGGGCAGTCGGCTGAGGGGGAGTCACGCCAGGGCGGCACTTCCCTGAGGCGTGGTGCAGCAGCCCTCCTTGGGCAGCAATATTGCCAGGCATAAAACTGAGTGAAACTATATCTTCCCTGCTTGCAGTGCTGAGCTCCCAGCACTTCCTTCCACTCTCACTCTGGGGTCTGGGGGCCTGTCCCACAGGAATCCAGATTCTAGGGTGATTTCTTATGGGGTGTGGACAGTGCCTGAGCTGCACTGTCTCTGGGGCGTGGAAGCGAGGAGAGGAAAGTCGGCTACAGTGGTTCCTTGAGATGCGGAGCGGCAGCTGTCTTCTGGCAGGGGTGTGGCCAGGCATAAAACTGTGTGTGCTCAGTACCTACAGTTCTGGGCCCCCAGCACTCTCCTTCGAGAGCATAAACTGCAGCTGGTCAGTGCTGACTCTGGGGTGTGGGACTGAAGAGAGAAGGGTTGGCTGGGTGCCCACAGCAGAGTGGCGGTTCCCAGAGGTGAATCAACAGCCATTTTTTTTTTTTTTTTAAATAGCAAAATGGCTCATTCCTGGATATTCTGAAGCCACACCCCCTGTCTCCCTGGGCAACCAGAGGAGGCCACCCATGAGTAAAGGATTTGCCTGATGCTGCTCACAAACCCGGGAAGCTTCCATGGCAGGGCCAACTCAGAGAGGTAACCTAATACAAACTTCCAGCAGGAAAGACAGGACAGGATGTTCAAACACAGAACAGCTTCTCTTCTGCAGGTGATTTTAGCAGGAACAGAGACAGAATCCTGCAAAGTTGTTCTGTTCTGTTTTGTTCTGTTCTGTTCTCTTCTGTTAGTAACATCAATCAGGGGCGGGGATAAGCCTGAGTGAACACCCCCCCACCTGACCTTCATCAAGTGCCCGAGGATGTCAGACCTCACCTCCTCTTGCTAGATAGCAGAATAGTGTAGAGGCCTGGCAGATTTCCTGCAATTCAGGCAGGTGCAAACCCCTGGAGTGTCTGTTCACTACAGGCAACTGGGTCAGCCATCTGCAGAGATATCAGTGACTGTGTCCAACAGAGGGGCAAGGTGGGGAAGGAGGCATCAAACTTCTAAGACTGATCTATTTGCTAGGTGGCTCCTCCTGACTCCACACAGCACTGGAGTAAGCCATATCAGAGTAGTCACCAAATCCCTGTGATCCAATTCCCAGAGACCTCTTGAACTCTCCCACCTGAGACAGGTGATGATTGAGACAATTGATTTGGACCTTTTGAACCAAACCAATAGACTGAGGACTTTTCAGGTGGTGCCCTGGGTGTGCAGTTGTAGAAAGGTTTGATTTTCCTTTTCCAATTGGACACAGAGGTGGGTGGGTGGGGTGACTTAATTGCTGTTTTTTCCCCACAGCTGAGACTTCAACCCAGAGTAAATGTTACACAAGGGTCGAACAGAAACCAGCTGAAAACAAGACAGATAGAACCACTTAGCCCCACTGCAACAGACAGGGCCCCAGTTTCTAAGGCCACAACACTGTAAGGGCCTTCGACAAACCCCCGGGGGAAAATCAAAGTGAGCAAAACAACCATGGAGTGGAATCAGTGGAAAAACTCTGGTAACATGAATAACCAGAATAGATCAACCCCCCCCCCCCCCAAGGAAAGATATGGCAGATGTAATTGAAGATCCCATTCATAAACAACTGGCTGAGATGTCAGAAATCGAATTCAGAATTTGGATTGCAGACAAGATTAATAAAGTGAAATTAGGAATTTGAGGAGAAATTCAAAA
>CAUYPK010056838.1:0-20730 GCA_963574355.1 Loris lydekkerianus | reverse complement strand
ATTGACTTGTGTTACGTTGGCAAAAGTGCACTGATTCAAATGGCGCTTATTTCGATTAAATTGAATAAATATTCACTGAGATATTACAGTTTAAAGTAGACTCATAAAAACGGACAAAACTTTTGAAATGACCTAATAGTTTGTAGCAGAAGCAATAGACTGCTATGGGATACTCATTCATAGCCAGAACAGAAATCCACTCATATATTTTTGCTAAATTCTAAGAAGTAGAATGCCTGGGGAGATAAAAAAAAAATCCCCACATTTTCTCATACCACTGATGCACATTTTAGTTGTTTTCTGTAAAAGCTGTGACAATTTAAACTCTGAAAAATATACCAAGTTCTTCTGAGGGATTTGTGTTAAAAGACATCCTAATAATAGCAAAAAGAAATTTAAATCGTAGTATATTCTAATATAAATATAACTGCCTAACATATAGATTATAAATATTAAAATACTAGTATCACAATTTACAAAGTGATTTTGTGCTAATGTATTACTTAATCTGATAACACGCTGAGGGTTAGATTATATTACTGTCCCATTTTAAAGATTAGGAAACTATGACTCAGAAAAATTGAAGTGTGCTGGCTGTGTCACCTGGTTAATCAATAGCAGACAGTCTTCCTCATCCTCACCAGGCTGTATCTTGCCTAAGCTACTGAGGAAGTACATCTAGACCAACGGTTCTCAACCTGTGGGTCGTGACCTCTTTGGGGGTCTCCTGCATATCAGATATTTACATGAGGACTCACAACAGTAGCAAAATTACAGTTATGAAGTAGCAACAAAAATAATTTTATGGTTGAGGGTCACCACAACATGAGAAACTGTATTCAAGGTTCATGGCGGTAGGAAGGTTGAGAATCACTGATTTAGACACTTCAGGACAAAAGGTGACATGCCCAAGAAGAAGGGACTTCTTCCCCTTTCCCAAGGGTCTCAATCTCCCCTCCCCCCAATCCACCAGTGGAAATAACACGATCTCCTTTTGGGAGCCACATCCTTATACTAGGAAGCGGCTCTTGCCTGCAGGATCATGGAATGTCATTGCTAAGATCATGTAGTCCAAGGTTTGCAAATAGAAAGCACACACTGGCTCTTCTATCTGTGCCAATGGCAGACATGACTAATCAATCACCATCTAGCCACTATCTACCACACTGAGCCCGCCTGAGCTCACCTCTGCCTCCCTTGCTACACCAGCCTTTTCTCTGAACCTGGCACATGCCAAGCTCCATCCTACACCTTGGCTACAGCCAGATCCCCTCATGACTGGATCCTATTCGTCATTTAGGTCTCAGCTCAGATATCATCTCCTCAGAGAGGTTCTTGCTGATCTCCCAAATCTGAAGTAGCATCACCTTACCTGATTTTTCTTCTGTCTTCTCATCATTTTTAAACTTATTTAGTTGTCTGGGTTATTATGGTCATTTCTTGAGAACAGAGCCTCTTCTGATTTGTTCACCTATCCCGAGTGCTTACAAGAGACCCTAGTACTTAGTACTTGCTCAGTTAAAGTAATTGGTGAAAGAATCAGTTAATCAAGATGCATTTTTCTTGGGAGTCCAGGTATTACATTAAATGCCTTCCCATCACAGTGTTACAGCCATTCACTACCAAGACTCAGAATTAAAACATGAGATAAACCTTTCTGCCTTGGCTAACTTCCTTAATCCCCCCCATTTTACAGATAGAGAAACTGTGGCTCAGAATAAGAGCCTTTTCCAAAGCTACAGAATGAGCTTGGGGCAGAGCTGGGACTGACACCAGATCCTCCTCTCCACTACCTGCCCAGCCCTCTCCACTGCAGGGAAACGCCAGAAGAGCTGTGGTAAAGTCTCAGCCACAAAGCAGAGGAGCAGGGCCATTGTGCTCAGAAGCCTGTCTGTGAATAACACACCTAATTACCAGCTGCCTTTTTTCCTATTCTGTGGGTTAAAGTCTGATCACATATAAGGTTCTCCCTGTGTTTCCGTGGATACAAAGCAATCTAATTTCAAACTCCCTTGCAAATGGCAAATGAGTGAACTTAATTTTAATAAAAACAAGGAAAATCATACGTGTGAGCTTAATAAAATCTAATTTGGGCAATTTGGAACTCATAAAATAAAGCCTTTATGTAAAAACTAGCAATTAGCTTTATGAAACAATACAGTGAACCCTTGGCATCGGGGAGGGTTTAGAGCCAAGAGGGTTCCAAGGATAAGGAAACGTGGCAATAATGCAGGGAAGCTATCAAGAAGAGGGGAGCATGGTTCTCGGGGTCAGGGGATTTAAGTTCAAGTACTCAGGCCACCATGTCTTAGCTCCACAACCTTGAGCAAGTCACTTTCCCTCTCTCGACCCAAATGTCTAAACCCTAGGGTCCTTGTTTGTAAAATGAGGGTAATAAACCTTACTTGACCAAATAAAATGGTTCTACAGACAAACAAGAAAACAAATAGGCAAGACCTTTTTAAGAGTGTCCAACAATTGTCTCATCATCTCTCCTGTCTACCATTCTTCCCAGCAAAGAGAGAAAAGGAGGCTCCTGGACCCTAAGGCCTCAGTCAAGGAATGTGGGATGAAGGGCAGGTACTCAACCTTCCACGTTGACCATGCATTCAGATGTCACAGACCTGGGACAGGCTGCCGGAGGAAACACCCAGAGGTGTTTACAGGAGCCAGAAGCAAATTCCCAAGTCAGACTGAGCCTGGGGGAAGTCCTGGGGCTCCAGACAAGTGATTACCGTGTCCCTGCATATCTGCACCACTGACAGATCCCCTTCATGTAGAGATCTTGGCAGGCAGGCTGTGTCATTCCCATTTTACAGAGGAGAAAAATGAATCACTGTGAAGGTACAGCCCCTAAACTCAGGTCATGCACCAAGGTGACCCAGACAAGATTCAAGCCAGGTTTTCTGATTCCATGTACCAGCCTGCTAACCAGCACCTCCCACGGTTACAAAAGCAAGTGACTGTGACAGAGAACCTGATGTCTGTTGTGTCCCCTTCTTCTCCAGCTTCCATCAGAGCTGCTAGGAGCCATGTCCACAAAGAACATGGCCTTCAGCACACAGGCTCTTCCTCATCCTTCTGCCAAGGAACCACCACTCCAAGCAGAGAGCAATTTTTTCCTAGTATCTTCCCAGAAGCCAAGTGGGTAATTAATTGCACTGAATAACACATTAAATACACTAATAATTGGGTAGTCACAGAAAAATGATTACTTTGAAGAAATATTACCAATTCCCTGTTGTACTTAACATTTCTCCTTATTTATCATTACCATGTTAATCAATAATAGTCACAATACTAATAAATCTGTCTTAATTTTAATTGTGTTCAATTGGATGTACCAGTACTTGAGTATTCTGAGCATACTTCATTATTTATATTAATTTAAGATCACTAAAAGGCAAATTACATAGTTTGTACTTTCAAGTAGGTAATTATGGCAAAGTTTCCTCCAGAGTCAGCATTTCCGAGCGCTGAGCAGTGTGAGGTGTCAGGCGTCTGCTCTTTTCTCTTAGGCACCAGGGTCAGAGATGGAGCAGAGAAAAGAAGACGCAAAGCCCCCACTTGAATTAGCATATTCTGGCCTTTAGAAAAAGGCTGGGGTCTCTGAGAGAATGATTGACAGCTTAGTGGCTCTGCTATCTAGCCATGAAGCATTCAGCCATTCATTCACCAACACCAAGGGCCAGACACTGCCCTGGGCACCGTGGGACAGGAGGTAGGAGGGGGAGGCGCTTAGCAAGTGTTCAGAGGCCCTCAAAGCAGTTTGAGAGAACTGAGCCTGGGGAAGTCCTGGGGCTCCAGACAGTAGTCCATGTAACTAAAGGAACTGAGAATGGCTTCTAGAGGCAGAGGTCTCAAAGGGTGGGTAACATTTGGCAGGAAAGTGTGGGGGAGGGTCAGCTTTGGCAAAGAGATGCTTAGGGGGCTCCAGAAGAATGAGGGAGTCCCAAGGAAAGGAGGACAGGCTAAAGAGCCAGGGCCAAGGCAAAATCGACCCTGGACATGGCTTTGAGTGAAAGATTGGGGGTTAGTGATGCCAGATCGAAGGAGGAGAGAATCCAGGTTGAGAAAGTAAGAAGATGGGTTTCTCAAGGCCTTACTAACTCTGAGGGGCCCTGGAGCAGCCAGGTGGACAAGCCTAGTGAAGTGGAGAAACATGCTAAAGCCTAGAGGTGTGGTCAGCGCTGGAGAGAAGAGAGGCGGTCACAGCCCTTGCTCTAGAGGCTTCACTTCGCAGGTATCTACTACGGTGTGCACAGCCCTCCAGTCCGCCAACCCCCTGGACAGGCTCAGACTAGGGAGTTTCTTCTCCCCTTCTCCACCCAGGCCTGGCACATAGGGCATGGCTTTTGAATCAGCTTGTGCTGAACTGAAACTGCAAAACAGTTGTGTAGTCAATGGCCCCATTTTGTGCGGACATCCTCCTACCTGGAGGGGTAGGTCCAGGGGCTCCGTGACCCAGAGCGGTGGTTCTGGGGGCTGTGGATAGCAACAGTGATGGGAGGATCTGTGTCTCCATGGCCACTCCGCATGTCTGGGCTATCTCATGACACCAGCAATGATTTGCTAGGGTATTGCAATTGGTGCTAATGATTTCTACAAACCTAGAAGTTACGGGAGAGGAATTTAATAGGAAAGAGGCTCCACCTCCTGGTAGTACTTAAAACCAACATTTCTTCAGCGCTTTACAGTTTATAAGCTCATGTTAGGTTTTAAAACCTCCCTCAGCTCTCTATCTTGATCTGGGTGGTGGTTACGTTAAAAAGTCATCAAACTTACATGCTGTCTGTGTTCATTAAACCCAATAAAAAGTATAAGTAAGTACTTGGGTAAATCAGTAATGCTGAACCCTTCTAACCATCCTATGCATTTAGCAACCTTGTTATCCACAAGTGAGGGAACATGAGGCTGAACCAGTCACCTTGATCCCAAGCTGAGGTGTGGGATGACTGAGACGCCAGAGGGACTGGTATCCTCTGATGCGACTTGGATAAGAGGGGCATTATCAGGGTTTTCAAGGGCAGAAGTGGGAACAATCATGGTGCCAAAAGGCCCCACAGAGATCCTTGAGAATGAGATCCACCATCTCCACCCAGCCCTCCCCTTCCCAGGTCTGGCCTGGGCAGGCATGCTTCTGGGTGCACACCCCGGCACAGGCAAAGTCCCAGGAGTCTCTGCATCTCAGGAGTCCTCCAAGTGCCCCCACCCCCAGCCTCTCAATGTCTCTTTAGAAGTTTGTACAAAACTAATCATACAAAATCAAGCCAGCCTGAGGATGCCTACAGGTTAGACATTGTGCCTTATTGTTCAGTCAGAAAGGAAAAGCTACCAAGCACCAGCGTCTACCCCACCCTTGGACCTGTGGAAGGGAGGAACAAGCCAGTCCTCCTCTCTGCCTGGTATGGGAAATGGACTCTTTAAAACAAAACAAAACAAAACATGAAGACAGCAGAATGTGATGAGTAGAAGAACATGTGAAGTGAGAATCCCAGAAAGTGACCAACTCTGCCAGGGAGTTCCTAGGAAGGCTTCACCCAAGGCATGTAGCTTGCACTGGGCTTTCAAGAACAAATAAAAGTCTGGTAAGCAGAAAAGAGAGGTGTGCTTGCAGGCATTGAAAACAGCATAAGAAAGTACTCAGAGGCCAAAGCGTATCAGAGAAAGTTGGGGACAGAGGTACTGGAGTTCTCTGGAAGGGCCCAGGAATCTGGTTCCTCTCTCACATAAATGAACTTCATTCTGGGTACCCTATGCCTCACAGGTTAGACCAGGACTGGAGAAGAAGTGCCTCTGGTCTCAGTGGACCTTTAAAAATATTTTCAATCCAGATGTGGCAGGCTTCCATTCTTGTCCTCATGTTGACAAATTCTGTAGGACTCAGAAATTCTTGAATTCAACCCCACAAAGCATTAACACATCAGCGTTCTCTTGGCTAATCCAGTTTGCATCATCCCTATATTCCTCTGCTCAGCAAAGGTCCACCTTATGAACTTGACCTCCTTCAGGCTTCCAGTCCATTCTCGATTTAAAATGAAGCAAGGAGTTAGTACAAGTATATATTATTTTCCCTGTCCCAAACAGCAAAGTAAGTTCATGCTTCCAATAGTCCTGTCCAACACGCATTTGAAGAATATGATTGTAGAACAAGAGACACCAAAGGCCAGACCCTGATTTGACACACTCTGAAGCGAAGCTGTCTGGGAGAGCCATTCATGTGGTTTTTGGTCCTGTCTTTGCTACTTGGGAACTTTTTCCTCTGGTGCCTGAGAAAATTAGTCCACTCTATTTCTCTCGCAAGTTTCCAGCATCAAGATGGGATTGAATCTCTGTCAGGTATCAGCTTTCAATGTGATGAATGGGCTCTTGGTTTCTGCCTTCAGGTCTGGAAGGTACAGATCCCCAACTGGGATGCCTGATCCACCTGGGGAAATGGATTTGACAGGAGGGAAGGAGACCAACCCACCGCTTCCTGGGGACACCGGAGATCAGGTTGCAGACTGGGCTGGTGGGGGGAATTAACATCTTTTTCCTCAATCTATTATGTTCTTTGCAATAATGTTCTTCAAGCTCTCTAACACAGAGATTTAATAAGATACCAGCAACTGACTCTAAAATAAACCACACTGATAGTTTTAGGCTGTTTCCCTTCCCTTCCCCCCCCCCCACCCCCTTAACCAGATATACTCCAGAAGGGGTAGAGGACAGGAGCTGTGGTCTGAAGATCAGAGTTCAAATCTTCTCTCTGCCAAGTTTATTAAGAGATCTTAGGCAAAACTCTCCAAGGAGCCTGTTTTCTCGCCTGCAAAATGGCTGTGAAAGCAGTTGATGCACATATTATTCCTCTAATGCACAGCACAGCGCTGGGCCAGCTTCATCTCTAGGGGCGGCAGTGCAGAAGGACTCTCTGCCCCTCCTCTCGGGAGGTCAGTGGGAGGAATGCTGTACAGCTTTGTAAATTACCCCAAGGGGGTATCTCGGTGTGACCAGCATAAAATCCTTAAACTCTCCAGCCTCTGCTTTTTCATCTACAAAATGGGAATAATGACAGTTCTTTCCTCAGAGGGCTGTTGGAAGGAGTATACAGAATAATGCACCTAATGTCACTGATAAGCCTGGCTGGCACTTAATCAGCGCCCGACAACTGTTACTGAACAGTTACCGTTCTCGTTATCATTAAGATGGTGCTGTGATCATTATTTGAAGAGCAGGAGCTCCAGCACAGGAGTCCAAAACCACTTTCCTCGGCCCGGAAGGAGCCCAGAGCGAGCTGGAGCGCTGACGCCACGTGGTGACACGGGTTTCTCCTGTTTATCCCCCGAGGCTTCCTTTCAGCGTCTTCTTCCCCAGCAGCTGCTCTGTCAACAGTCCATATGCTGCCTCGACTACAGAGCAGCTTTCAAGATGGGGCTGCCAACCCCGTAGGAGAACTTTGACGACAAGTTCAGGGGCGCGCGCGCGGCCGTCAATCACCCGCCCCCGAGCCGCGGGCCCCAGCGCCGGCCTCGCCCGCGCCCCTCCACCGGGCGGAAGTGGCAGGGGAGCGGCGGCAGCGGGCCTGGTTCCGGGGAGAGTGTGCACGTGGCGGGGAGGCCAGCTGGAGGAACAGGAGGGGACAGATGCCACGGGGGCCCGGATTTGTTCCTGCAGAAAGAGTGCAAGGAGCTAATTGTTTAATTACCCAGGAGCGATTCCTCCGTGGCCCTGCCACGCCGTGTGGAAAGAACCCCCGGGTTTGTGCATGTCGAACAGCCGGTGCGCGGCTCCGGCAAGGAAGGGAAAGGCTGTCCTGAGTCTGGATGTTTTCCAGGCCTGTGCTGCAGAGTGACTTCTAGCTCTGGGCCCCCAAGTCTTGGAAATAATTGCTCGAAAAATTCAAACACAGACTTCACGTTCCGGAAGCTTAATTGGCTCCTGGAGAAAAATATACCTGGTGCTTTTCTCTCTGCCTACATCACCCTGAACATGAAAACACACACACAAACACACACACAAACAAATGCCATTGGTCATTTACACTGAGCAATGATAGTTTCCAATCCATTCTATAAAATAGGAAAGTCCTTGGGGCCTGGCTTGTTTTTTTTCTACACGCGTTCTCAGGGCTTTCCTACTGCCCAGCCCTCACCTGCTATGTGCCCTTTGGACTTAATCTTCTTGTATGTGTCACCTTACACGCCATCCTCCTGAAGCTAGTCCAGCACCTGTAGTCCTATCTATTCAGCAGGCTGAGGCAGAAAGATCTCCTGAGCCCAGGAGTTTGAGGCTACCGGGAGCTATGATCACACTTGTGAATAGCCACCGTGCTCCAGCCTGGGCAACATATGGAGATCCTGTTTCTAAGTTAAAGGAAATAAATCCACCTTTTTCTTAGACTTTTGTCTTATGTGTTTCCTGTCTCTACCTCTGATTTCAGACTGCTTGGTATCAAAAGAAAGGTAATTGACCTCCAGGAAGAACCTTGGCTTTTACAGATTTCCACCCACTGTCTCTCATCACCATCTCCTAAGTGACAGCCCTGTGACGTGGGCAGTCTCCATTTCACAGTGCAATCAAATGCTAGATAGGAAGAATATTTATGACTCATTGTAGCATGTTGTCTACATTGGAGGAGCTCTTGAAACATAGGAGACTAGACCTTACTCACCTAGCCAGCACTCACAGATGCAGTTCTCAAGTCCTGGCAGTTGACCTCTGCTGGAATCACCCTTTCTGGGCTCATAGAGAATTCTGGCCTCATAACCTTACGTTCAGTATACATGAGTTTATCAGAAGGAACTGCACTTGGTTACATGTACAAGAGATGCAGTTACCATACATTTAACCAAATAGTAGGTGCTTATTTTTTCTCACATAACAATTCTGCCTACTCACTTCCTAACTGCAAGATGGCTTCTCATTCCCAGCCTCACATTCATACATTCATATTCCAAAAGGAAAGGGGAAAAAAAGAATCAACAAAATGAGAGAGGAAGCGCCTATATCAGAAAAGTAAAACTTTCCTAAAATAATGACAGGTTTCCACTTACATCTCATTGGCCGAACATGTCTCATGGCTACCTTCAGCTGCAAGGGAGGCTGGGAAATGTAGTTGTTTATTTGGGCATATTTCCATCCCAAACAATACCAGAATTCTATAAATAAGAAGAAAAGGAAAAAAGACATAAATATGTAATTATTCCTTAAGCTGCACCTCCCTCACTAGAGAATAGGTTCCAGGAGGTCAAGGGGCACACTTGTTTATGTTCACAATTGTGCCAAGAGGAAAGCCCAGTGCCTGGTGCACAGTCGGTTCTCCATGGTATGTGCTAAATGGTGGAATGAATCAGTGAATGCTAAAGGCATCATTATTAAAGCATTTTGAGTTCCAGGTGGAACTCAACTACAAATGATAGGCTCCTTAAACTCCTTTCAGCTCTTCCACATATCCAGTATTCACCAAAGTTCAAAGGCCTTTGACCCTCCAGCAGCTCCCACTATTCCCCTGTGCTCTCCCAGTGTTACTGGGTAACCCCAAACACCCGTTATCACATTGCAATAAATCAAATCTGTAGCATTTCCTTCTGTGTTACCTGAGATCTAGACTTCATATTTTAGTTCACAAATTAATAGCTCATTATGAAGCACAAGATAAAAAATACCCAGCATCGATACATCATATCATCCATAATTACAAAGACGGGATCAAGTGTGTCCATGCATAACAAGCAATTGGCTAGAATTCAAACTTTTAATGCAAATATTTATTGTTGGATACATATCATTTTGAGGAAAGGGTTGTTTTACTTTCTTTTTAATAGAAAAGACATCTACATAGATCAGAAATCCCATCTTCATAAAATGCTGTAAATTTGACAAATGAATAGAAGTATAAAATTTAGCCAGAAGTCCTCTTTTAGAGAATAAGTTTTTAAATGGTTACAATATTTTTTTGAATGACAAAAGAGGATACCCAAATCAGATCTAGAAAGCCTTAAAAAGAGCTTAGATTTTAGGTGAGCTATTTTTAGAAAAAAACTAGCTTCAATGTAACAAACCTAAACCTTCATCCAGGATCTTGTTCTATGGGCTCTGGGTGGCGAGCACAGCCCCAGACCATTCCAGGAGAAGTGGGATGGGGGGAGAGTCGGGAGTTAGTGGCTCTTCTTTTCCTAGTAGACAACACCGGGCTCAGGGCACAGGGTCAGAGCTGAGGGTTCTTTGTATTCTGAATGGTGCCCAGCAATGGTGTTGACTTGACCCATTCACTTACTCATTAACATCCCTTCCTCAGGATTCTTCAGGAAACTCTCGCTCCTGGAACCTCAGTTTCTTCATCTGTACAATAAGAATAAAAGTGGCCATTCTGTTAGTCTTTTCAATGTAGTTGTGAGGATCACCTAAGAAGAATGTGAAGCAAATTTACATATCCATCATCTCACATGGTTACACAACTTTTGGTTTTGTGGCTAAAATCCACTCATTTCGAATGAATCCCATATGTGAAAATGTGGTGTAGATGGTAACACACAGGATCAGTGAGAAGGTTTTTAAGATTAGAAATGATTTTCATGGGTAGTATCTTAATGGGATTTTGGAATTGGGGATTGTACATTCCCAGCATCGAATATGAGACATCAATTTGATATTAATGGTGTACAGGGTTATATTCATTCTGTCTCAAATAAGAGAGGACTGTTGTCACATTAACAAGGGCTGTGTGATGCCAGGAGTCTGGATGTCTGAGCTCTGGTTCTGCATCTGCCACTCTCCTGCGCTGTGAGTTGAGCTTGTTATTTCCATGCTGTAAATCTCAGTCTTCTCATTTGAAAAATGGGGGTCTTGAACCACCTCTCACCTAGGAATTCTGATGCTACAGAGTCCAGAGTCCCAGAATGCAGTGGGATTGGGAAATGGTTCAGGTGTACATCCGTCCTGAGACCCTCTGAGACCCTTTCCTGCATCCCCTGCCCTGCCTGTGTTAGTATCTCTCAGGTGATTTTCCCCAGCCGCCCCTGCCCGCTCAGAACCTTCCAGAGCCCAGGTTTGAAGGACAGGACTGAAATGCCACCTCTGTCTCAATCCATGGGAAAGTTTCTGCCCATAGGGAGCACGCCAGAGGGACATCAAAGCCACATACTTTAACTTTATCGAAGAGTTCCAAGGCCCTGCCACCACTTGGATCACATTAGTCATTCAAGTGTTGAGGAACAATATAAATTCTTGTCATCCTGGTTTATGGGACCACTAAGATTTATTCCAAGAGACAGGTCATTAACATTGCTTCTCTTTATTTTTTTCCTCAGATTCGCTGAAAACTTGTATTTCTGCTCCACGTCACGGACGACTAACAGCTGTGTGTTTGGTCAGGAAGTCAGCAATAAATCTGAGTTTAATAAACTGACAAAAGATGACTATCCCAGAGACAGCCTGAGCCCCTATTCCCTCATCTCCTTTTATACAAGCAAGTGCTTTCGTACTCAGACATCTTCTACATAAAAGCCACATTTGCCATCTAACTGTCGCCTCCCCTTCCCCTCTCACAGAGGTCTGGCTGTTCTAAGGCTGACCGTGTAATTACGGATTGTCAGGGCCTGAATGCCCCATAACAACTGTGGTGGATGGGAAAGCACTGAACTCCGGGCTCACTTGTTCCTCTGCTTGGACATGGCATCAACTCTCTGAGCCTCTGTTTCGTCATCTATAGAACAGAGATCATAATCCTCATCCCATCTAGTTCTCAGGGATGCTGTGAAGATTAGATTCAAATGAGGGCGGATAGGAACCATAAAGCTCTGGACAATTGGGGAGGGTTATGACTGCTTGGTTAGTTTTAAATGTTCGGCGTCATAGAACTGGCAGGCATCTGAGGGTTTCTTCACTTTACAGTGAAAATGGAGGTGGCAGCAAGTGGACATTTACTGCCAATGCACCCAACTCCCCATCCTAATGTTCTTTCTATTATCCACTCCGCTCCCCTAAGTCTCACCCACTTATTCTCTGAGAAAGGTCTAGGGGAGGTATTCTCTGAAGTTTTCTGGAAAGCAGTACCCCACTACAAATTGCTTGATTAGGGAGGCTCTAAGAACTTTCTGGCTGGGATCAGCATCATTATCAACATGTCTTTGTCCATCCCCAACCAGTTATGAATACTTTGAAGGAAATTCTTACATGGAGTAGGCATTGGAAGTACCTAATTCATCCAAGAGAACTAATGTTCTTGCTAAAACTACGGATAGCATTCTGGGCAGCTATCCTAAGATCCCAACATCCTCTTCAGAAGGCAGCAAAACTATCTTAGAAGATAAAAGTTCAACCCTTTCCTTCCTGGACTTCCAAATGTACCCTAAGAATTTCAACAACTCTACTCCCCAGAATTGTAGAGCAGAATGAGAACTTTCATTTAGCATGCAAACAAATACACCTAGCCATCTATAAATTTCTGCTCAGGTTTGTATACAGCAGCCATATAAGAATTCTCCCAATAAACTCGGAAGACAGCAATGTGTAGACATTTCTGAGAGCCTATCTCTGACTAGTTGAGCAAAGCTTATAAAAGTTATACTGTGTGCTCTGTCACCCTTTTTACTGTTTCATATAACCTCATCCATAAACTCAGAATAATTCTTATTTACCACCTCTCTCCCTGCATGTTTTTGCAGTGTCCAGCCAAAACTTGATGCAAATGGTAGAAACATTAATCCTATTCACTAAAATTAGAAAGCTCTAAAATTAGAGCTGTTTAAAAAAATAGAATGAGCTGTCCTGAGTAACAATGAGTCTCCCACAACTGGTGGGATGTAAGCAGAGATTGGTAGAGCATCTGCTGAATGGTCTAAAGAGGAATTCCTAAAACTGGTTGGGTAATTGAGTTAGATGACCTCCAAATCTTTGCAAATCAGAAATTCTGGGAATCAAAGACATCAGTTCCCCAAAGCTGTTCAGAAGGCCTAGCCTGAGCCAGGCTGTGTGCTCAGGAGAGAAGTTTGCCCAGCTTCTGGTAATCCTCAGTGAAGGCCTGGCTTAGTGTGAAGACAGGCCATCAAGCGCAAGAAAGAATAATGCACGTTCTGGAAAGACAAAACCAAGAGCCAGCTGTGAGTTTTCAGGGAGGGGCGGCTGTGATGAAGAACTGCCTGAAATTGGAGGAAGCCCCAAAACCTTGGGTTAGAGGAGTATAGTGGTGGGAAATATATTAATAGTACTTTCTTGAGCCTTTATTAGCTGCCAGACACTTAGTACATGTGTCAGTTAATACATATAACAGTCAAATGAGGGAGGTACTATTGTCATCCCTTGTTGGTGATGTGCCCAAGGTCACACATACTAACAGGAGGCCAGGCCCTGATGTGAAGCTCTTAATGAGGCTGCTGCTCTCAGTGCCCCAGGAGAACAAGGAAAGGGCTAGGCCAGGCCTCTGTAGCACTCAGCCTCCCTGAAACACCAGGAATGACCACTCTACCTCCCAGGATGGCACTGAGGGGGAAGGACAAGCTCCCTAGCCAGGGGAGTACAGCAGCCACACGAATTCTAGTCTCCCAGGGAAGGACTCCTGAGCCTCAGCCCCCACAGTACATCAGAGCAGCTTTTTCATGCTCCAGCTTCCAAAAGCTCACTGGGGATCTGGAACAGAGAAGGAAAGCCTCATTTCAGGATGCCAGATCCACAGGTATTTTTCCATAAACTCCTTGACTTTCAGCTGGAATCAGGTCTGGTTTCTGAAAGCCAGATCATAACAGGGGGTTGAGCTCCTGGAAAGGCCAAAACTGGGGGCATCTGGCATCCGTAGGGAAGATGCTCTCATTCACCTGGCCAGGCATCGGGACAAGATGAGAAGCCACAGGTGGGCTACAAGCCCAGTGATAGGACTACAGCCTCAATGGAGCCTTTATAATGTCAATGTGGTGAAGTGTAAGTTATATTTCTCCAAATTCCCATCCCTGGGTAGTTCCAGGTTAGTTTAGGCCACAAGAAACATTTTGCTTGAGATTCAGAAGATAGAAAAGGAAGTAGTAGCCACACTACTTTTTTTTTTTTTTTGGCAGTTTTGGCCAGGTCGGAGTTTGAACCCACCACCCCTGGTATAGGGAGCAGGTGCCCTTCTCCTTGAGCCAGAGGCGCCGCCCCTGTAGCCACACTATTTCAATGCTTAGAGGCCAGGGCAGGCAGGGCCCAAGCCCTCACTCATGCTTCACATACCTGCTGGGTGCTGTGGGGCAGAACGGACCTCCGCACCACCACACACCCACACACTGGCTCCTGCTGATTCTCTTCCTTCCATTTCCGACTCCTGTGTCAGGATGGTGTTTTGCTTTGGCTCCATGAGGAAAGGTACAACTTCTGTGAATCACCCCATCGTTAGACTTAGAGTCTTGCCAAAGTGAAATTCCTGCCTGTCCCCTGGGCTCCAGCACATCCTTGCAGGTCCCAGCGTATCCCTGATTTCCTCCTTCCTGTCTCTCCTTCCTTCCCAGCTGCCTGCCCTGCTGACTTCCCACTCCAGCACCAAACCCAGAAGTGATAGCCACACACAGACTGAAAGTTGCCATAATTACACGAGGTCAAACCTTCTATCAAACCCCTTAATGTATACATCTCACCAAGTGACTCTGCTTCTCTGACTGAACCCCAAATGACACAAGGCAGTGAGTAAGAAGAGAAAGAGGCTGCCACAGGATCATAGTATCTGTCAGGTTATCAGCTGCTGGACCCCAGGAGGCTCTTGAGCTTCTGAATATGAGCTAATCAGCTGCCACTCAGAACCTAAAGAAGACTAAGCCAGTCAAGGAGCAAATGGTTCCGTTCAGGGAAGGCTTAAATAAGTTGGGGTCACATTAGGTCTTTGTATGACACATAGATATAGCACTATATCTGCTGTAGACACACAGACACAGGCATACAGATTGCATGGCATCTATTGGTTTCCCTAAGCAAGACAAGATCTATATGAAGAAAACCATAAAATCCTATTGAAGAATATACCACAAGAACAGAGCAAATATAAATGTACAATATTCATGGAACAGAAAACTTAGGATCACAAAGTGAAATTGCTCACTAAATGAATATGTAAATAGGATCTCATTCCCCTTTTAGAACTGGATAAAAACTATTTTAAAATGTACATAGAAAACCAAATATTATAAAATTATAAAAAAAAAATATATATGTGAGAGATAACATGGCTTACCAGATATTTGTCACAGGAATAGACAACAGATCAGTGGAATACAATGTAGGAATCCAGAAACATAGATGAGCATCTAAGCCAAGTTGGTATGCAATTAAGATGATATTTCAATTCTGTTGGGGAAAAAGATCAATTATTTACTAAAATGATGGTATTATTGATTAACTGCTAAAATAAAATATAGTTTAACTGTATTTCATACCACATAAAAAATAAGTTCCAGGCCCAGCATAGTGGCTCACGCCTATAATCCTAGCACTCTGGGAGGCCGAGACAGGCAGGTCACTGAGCTCAGGAGTTTGAGACCAGCCTGAGCAAAAGTGAGACCCCATCTCTAAAAACAGCCAGGCGTTGCAGCAGGTGCCTAGAGTCCCAGCTACTCAGGAGGCTGAGACAGGAGAATCACTTGAGCCCAGGAGTTTGTGGTTGTTGTGAGTTATGACACCACAGCACTCTACCAAGGGCAACATAGTGAGACTCTGTCTCAAAAAAAAAAAAAAGTTACATATAGATGAAATATTTAAGGGTAAAAAATTAAAACAATAAATATCATAGAAGAAAACCTACTAGAATAACTGTGTAATCTTTAGTGGAGGGAATATTGTATTAGTCAAGACAGGATATTCAGATTATGTGATGGAAAATATGAGCATAAAACCTGAAAAATTTCTATAAACATAAAGGAAATAAGAGACTAGGGAAACAACTTCACAAAATACATTCAAGTAGAATAAATGTTCATAATAGTCAAAAAGCTTCTCCCTTTATAACAAAACCATAAAAAAAGAGAAAATGGGTATATGGATGAGGATTTGATGGACAATTCATGAAAGAGGAATCCAAATGACCAATAAACATAAGAAATAATGCTCAATCTCAAAATCAGTGATGAAAGTACAAAATAAAGCAATAATAAGACACAAGTTTTTCACTGATAAAACTGGAAAATTTTTAAATAAAAATGTCATGCTCCTGTTGGTGTTTATATACTGCTGGTGAGAATGTGAATTGCCATATCACTTTTGGAACACAATCCGCCAGTATCCATTCAAATTAAAATACAGACGTACTTGAATCCAGAAATGCTAATTCTAGAAACATTTTTTATAAAGACATATAATATGATACATACAAACATGTTTTGTGTAGCATGATTTGTAGCGAGGGGAAACTGAAAATGAATAGCCACTAAATGAATGACTTTAGTGTGCATTGACCTGAAGGGCTGACCAAGATGTGTTGCAAAGTGAAATAGAAAAATATTGAATTTGCAGAAAATTATTTTTAATAAGGATCCACTTTTATAAAAAAAAAAAAAAAGCAAAAAATTCCTGTTTATTAGTACGTCTTTGTACAGGATTATATGCACACAGAGAAATGCGTAAAAAGAGACACATCAGGTTATTTCTACTTGGGGAAAAGGGAATGAGAGAGGAGAGATGATGGGAGAAGAAAGAAAAAAGACTGTAGCAAAATAAAAACTGCTAATATAATGATGTTGAATATAGTGGTATAATGATGTTTGTGTGTATTTGTGCTTATATGTGTATTTTTACAGTTTTAATGAATTAAACGTACCATAGGTTTGTCCATTTTAAAGAAATCAGCTCTGAGATTTTGTTTCCTAATTTGCAAATTGCTAGTTTTAAGTTCATTATTTACTCTCTGCCATTTGGATTTATTTTAATATTTTCTGTATCATTTTAAGATGTTTTAATATTGCATTTTTCTCTGTCTAAATTATTTGCTTTTATACCTACAATTATTTGAAATTATAAATTCATTACTGTTCCAAATATAATATCACCAAAAGGAATACTTTTGAGTGATTATTTCAGAGGAAGTATGTATGTGACTGTCCCAGTTCGGCTGGGCTGCTATAAGAAAATCTCTTAGACTATGTAATTTATAAATAACAGAAATATATTTCTTATAGTTCTGGAGGCTGGAAATGCAAGATCAAGATGTCAACAGATTTGACATCTGAAAAAGACCTATTCCTCATAGATGACACATTTTTGCTCACATCCCTCACTTGGTGAGGGTCACCAAGCCCTCTGATAAAAGGCACTAAACCCATTCATGACATTGGAGACCTCATGACCTAATCACCTCCAAAGGCCCCATCTCTTAAAAACCATTACCTTGGGAGTTAAGTTCCAACATAAGAATTTTAGAGATACAAACAATCAGACCACAGCAATTGTATAGTCTCTAAGATCTTTATATTAATACAACATAATATTTCTAATTTCTTCCCATGTGGACGTTGCAACTGAGTTTGATCCTTGGGTCACAATTTTTTTCTTTCAAGCTCTCTATGTACTAGCTCATTAGCTATACAATGTATTAGTTCATTGTCATCCAAACATCATTCCAGAAAGTTTGTTTGATGGGACACTGGTCTTACATGTTTCTGAGAAAGAGTCCAACAGTCAGAAATGTTTGGAGAGTGCTTCATGTGCTGTGCCTAGAATTCTAGTATCTAAACATTTAGCAAGAACACAAAAAGGTCAAGAACCACTGATGTCATGCTCCTGGTCATGTTCATACACTGCTACAGGACTTCATATCTGATCAATCCTCCCCTTTTGAGGCGCATTGTACCTTCAGCACTAGTCTCTTGCCCCCTGCAACTTCATCATTTCCACACAATAATTAGGTTAAGGAGAAGGAGATGCCAGAAAATGTCTGAGGTTTATGCTGGGTGCCTTGCTTTGGAAGTTCCCTTACTCAGACCGGAGAGATTCTACCCTGGGAAGTAGTGATACCTCTGAAATTACTGCAGCATCCTCAGAGGAAATGATGCTATAAATGCCTGGAGAACAGCATAATGAAAAATAATTTGGTTTATACACTCCAAACTTCAGTTTCAACATAAAGTTTCAAATATATCTCATAAATAGACATGTCAATAGACTAGAAGTTTGATCGCTTTCTAAATTGACATGTTTGGTCTTTTCTCGGTGTTTCAAAAATAGGACAACTAGATCCTCCAAGCAAATTTCTCTTTGACAGTCAATGAACCCCATACAGAACAGAAGACTTTTGTTTTCTATATTTTAGTTTTTCATGGAGCAAAAGCAAATCGTCTGATGCTTTTACATACTCTCTTAAAAGCAAGTAAATTGCTTATCAGTAAAGTCATCTCATGCCTCTCATAAATTGCTTATCAGTAAAGTCATCATATATTCTAAAAAACAGATGAAATTTTAAAACTTTCCATTAAAAAATCCTAATTTCAGACCCAGCATTGTTGGATCACCACCAGGATGCACTATAAATATTCTTTCCCATTTAGTTCATTGACTTTAGATAATTTTGGCATGGCATCAAAGACGTCATCAACTTCCATGATGGTAGCCAAGGCTTTGAAAAGCAGCACTTTTTTTATTCCAATATATCTCTAGCCATATATCATGCATAAATAAATGGCTGTGCTCAATCCTGTCCTCTGTGGATTTGTTACAACTAAAAGCAAAGTGAGCAATGATTGGCTCTTTTGCAAAACTTGAAGCTTGGTATCTTCAAGTAACACATCAATGTGACACTTGACTGTAGAACTAAACAGAAAAAAAAAAAAACATTTTCTGGTATTTTATCTCAATTTTATCTCCAAGTAATTTTTGGCAGTATTGCAAATGCAATATTTGAAAAGAGTGTCTCCATTGGTGCAACATTTTTTTAAAAAAAATTATTCTTTGTGCTTAAAAGGGCTATTTCACAGAACATTTTCACTTTTGTGAAAATGATCCAACATTATGTATTACAGGAAACATAATCCACACAAAAATCCACTATCCTTTTAATGAGGTCAGTATAATGTCACTTTAACGTTATTTGATTTGAGAGATTCTCAGTGAATCCTTGCTCTTCATTTTTAAACCACTGACTTGAAGGAAGTTGAACTTCTTACTTTGCAATATGTCTGTACCCCTATGCATTAGTTATCTATTCTTGCGTAACAGGCTCAGTTATAACTATGTCATCCTTGTAAGTCATTTGATCTGTTTGGTGGCCTAAAGGACTTTTCTTTATCTTTAAAGTCTAGTAGTTAATAGAATATGTCATGAGTTGACCTTACAAGTCAATTTTCTCAGGAACCTAATAAACCTTTCAATAGGTAGATGCTGGTCTTCTTTTAAAAATAAAAACATCTGCTTTTCTATCCCATTGTTTTACTGGCTTCAGGGATTACAGTTATGTGTATGTTGATTCTTCTTTGCCTGTCTACCATTTAGCTGTTTTCTTTATCTTGTTTTCATGCTCTTGGTTGTGTTTCTGTCTTTCTTCAGTTCCCCCTGTTACATTTTTTATTTTAAGCTGTTCTTTCTTGAGTATCTTACAATTTAGCCTTGATTTCTGAAACAATTTTATCTTTTTTTTATAAAAAAAAAAGTGAAATTTTATTATTATAAGGAAAAATTCTTTTGCCACCTTGTTTTTGATGTGCCATTTTTGTTCTAGGTAATAAGGATGATAAAAGGGAATTACAAGAGGCATTGTTTCCCAATTAATGCCCACACTTCTTGTTGAGTTCCATCCCTCACTCATTTAACTCTCATTTGTTTTATATGATTTTATTTTCTAACTGTTAAATTATTTATATTTTGTGTCCTTCTTGTAAATGAAAGGTTTTTCTACTGATATTTTTACACCTTTCTTGTGCTTATTGTAGAATTAGGCACGTTGTAAGCACTTATTAAGTATGAATTGATGCAACTAAATGCACTTGCTAGTCTTTAAGTATGAGATGTAGGAGTAATCTAAATGGTCCTAACAAAGAGAAGTACAAAGTTTCAAGAAATTAGATTTGTTTTTAAATTTCTTAGAGCAAAGTTTTGTTATCTGTCAAAATTTAGTGAATTGCATTAGATCTTTAATTATCAAAAATTAGAAGAGACTTTAAAAGTGCTCAGATTTATAAGTTAGAGTGTATAAGTACATTTCTTTGTTGGCAGGTGAAAGTTAAGTCAATATTAAATGAACTTTTTCCCTTTCTCAGTGCCTTGTACAGAGTGCTATTTGTGGCTTCCCTCATAGTTTTTTTTTTGTTGTTGTTGTTGTTGTTGTTGTTGTTGTTGTTGTGGATTCATTGAGAGTACAAGAAACCAGGTTACACTGACTGCATTTGTTAGGTAAAGTCCCTCTTACAATCGTGTCTTGCCCCAAAAGGTGTGGCACATACCAAGACCCCACACCCCTCCCTCCTCCTTTCTCTCTCTGCTCTCCCTTCCCCCACCTCCACCATGTCATTAATTGTCATTATTGTCCTGATATCAAGATTGAGTACATAGGAGTCATGCTTCTCCATTCTTGTGATGCTTTACTAAGAATAATGTCTTCCACTTCCACCAGGTCAATACAAAGGATGTAAAGTCTCCATTTTTTTAATGGCTGAATAGTATTCCATGGTGTACATATACCACAGCTTGTTAATCCATTCCTGGGTTGGTGGGCATTTAGGCTGTTTCCACATTTTGGAGATTGTAAATTGAGCTGCAATAAACAGTCTAGTGCAAGTGTCCTTATGATAAAAGGATTTTTTTCCTTCTGGG
>CAUYPK010056837.1:0-17017 GCA_963574355.1 Loris lydekkerianus | reverse complement strand
GATGACCATCCTCTTCTAGCTTGAAAGGTTTCAGCAGAGAGATCTGCAGTTATTCTAATATTCTTCCCCTTGTAGGTAATGGTTTTCTTTCGTCTGGCAGCTTTCAGAATTTTCTCTTTCATATTAACTTTAGTGAAATTGATTATGATGTTGTCTGGGGGATGTCTTTTTCGGGTTGAGTTGTGCTGGAGTTCTGAAACTGTCTGCTATCTGAATTTCGTAATCCCTTGGCAGGTCTGGAAAATTCTCCTTCATAATCTCATGGAGAAGAGACTCTGTGCCTTGTGAAGCCACTTTGTCACTTTCAGGGATTCCTATAAGACAAATATTGGTTTTCTTCGAATTATCCCAGAGCTCTCAGAAAGTGGTCTGTTTTTGCTCTCCATTTCTCTTCTTCTTTGAGGGTTTGGGAGCGTTCAAAAGCTTTGTCTTTAATGTCAGAAATCCTTTTTTCTGCTTGCTCCATTCTGTTACTGAGGGATTCTACTGTATTTCTCAGATCTTTGAGGGATGCAACTTCTTGTCTCAATGTGTCAAAATCTTTGGTCATTTGGTCTTTGAATCCATTGAATTCTTGAGATAACTTTTGGAATTCTAATTTGATCTTGTTTGCTATCCAGATCCTGAATTTAATTTCTGACATCTTAGCTATTTGTTTCTGCATGGGGTCTTGTGTTGTTTCTGCCCCATTGATCCTTGGGGGAGTTGATCTACTCTGATTATTCATATTGCAAGAGTTTTTCTGTTGATTTCGCCTCATGATTGTTTTTCACCGTTGCCTCTGGCCGTCCTCAGAGTTGGGGACTTGTCTCTCCAAGATTAGACCCCAGAAGGTTCACTCGATTGTTGCAGGATCTTTGTAGGGAGTGACCCTGTGTAGTTTCTCTGAGGCTGCTCTAGCTAGGGAGTTCTGATTATGGAGGCAGCTTTGGTGTGTGATACACCCAGATTCAGCAACAGGGCTGGGGGTGGTGTGTACGGTTCTGGGAGTGCCTGGCGCCCAGTGACTTTGGCACAGAGAGCCCAAGGCTCCAGCAGTCTCTGTCCAGGAGAAGGGCTTTGAACAGAGGCAGGGAGGGCTCCAGAGGGCACGTAGCTACCAGAGTCCCTAGCCAGATGAATGGGCTAGTGTGGAGGCTGGGAGGACACAGGAGGGAGGACTCAGGGTTGTGTGGCTCCCGCAGTTCGTAGTCAGAGAATGTGAAGGCCCAGTGGATGTGGGTCACTGGTTGGCGGTCACTGCACAGCTTGTATGGAGGTCTGGGTGGCACAAGCCCAGGAGTTTGAGGTTACTATGAGCTGTGACGTCACAGCACTCTACCCAGGGCAGCAGCCCAAGGCTCCAGTGTGTCAAAACCGTCTCACTCTGCCCCTAAGGATTAGGGCTGTAAGGCAGCTCACTCCCCGCCTTTAGGCTGCTCATTCATTAGGTTACTTTGTCCCGCCACATTCTTGCTCTGGGACCCTGAGGGCGGAGCTTGCCAGGGCAGTTTTTTTCCCAATGACTTCCTGCGCCCAGCTCAGGGACTCAGTCTGGGGCCCCAGACAATGCCCAAAGTTCTCCACACTCCTGCTCAAGCTCTCCCCAAGGCAGTTCAATTGAGTGCCAAGTCTAAGAATGCCAAAACAGTTCACAGGTAAGGACCTTCCAGTTTGCAGTCTCACTGCTGTTTGTACTCACGGTTGCCAGGGTGATTTGGTCAATCGAACACACACAATCACTTGCCAGTTCTCCCCTTTTTTTGTCCTTCTCTTGGGGTCCAGAAGTTCCTTGCTGGCTCCTTGTATCCTCAAAGGGATGATTATAGGCAGATCCCACTGGCCAGAGATGTGTGGAGTCCTGTCTCCCCAGACTCGCTGTGCCCTGTTTCAGGGAAGCTATTACTCGGCCGCCATCTTTAATCCTCTTTCCTGTTTGGCTAATATTTTATTTTGAACTTTTGTACCACATTCATAAGGAAATTGGCCTATAGCTTTATTTTCTTAGAATCCTTACATGATTTAGAAATCAAGTTTGTAAAATTTAGTCTCATTAACTAAGTTGAGCAACTTTTGTTTCTGTTTTCTAGAGCAATTTGTGTAAGATGGGTAAAACTGTTTCTTTAAAGGAAAAACTCCTCTGAAAACTGTTGGGTCTTGAAGGTCAAAACCATTTGTCCTTTCTGACTTTAACTGTGTTTCCACGTCATCCTTCCCATCTATTGGAGCCGGCCCCTTATTCCTGCTTCTGTTTTAACATGTTTCCTCTTGTTGTTCTTCTTCTTGATGTAATGACTTTTCTTTCCTTTGTTTATCTATAGCCAAGGCCCAGGGTACATCCAGAATCACTCTTAAAACCCTTTTTGATGCCCTGGGCCTTCTGCAGACCTCTTATTTTTGGCTTTCTATGGCATTGATCATCTTTTTCACTCTTGTGACCCTTCGCACAAGCACCACTCCATATGTGGGCTGACTTATCCCTGTGTGTGTATGTGTCAAGGGTCCTCTGCCTACTCCTCTTCCAAATATGGATTTTAGGCCTCACTATACCTAGTGCCTCACTTCTCTTCAAACCTCTAATTATTGGTGGTGACTATTTGATTATATCACATTCACCTTTGGTCAGCCTGGCCTTTTCATTGTTTCATAATTGCTCCAAACGTATCCACACCCTAAAGCTTATTCATTATATCTTTCTTCTCTCTGGAATGTTCTTCTGCCTCATACCTGCATGTGTGGGTCCCTTCATTTTATTCTGTCTTTGATGTAATGTCACTCCCTTGATCTAGCCTTCCTTGGCCATCCTATTTAAAATTGCAGTCCCACTACCTGACATTCATGATCCAACCTCTGTATCTTGCTTTATTTTTTCCCCCATGACACTTACTTTATATATATTGAGTTTATTTTTCCCTTCTCATTGCAATAGGAGATCCACAAAGGCAGAGATTTTGGTTTACTTTATTCACTGATGTATCTTAGTGCCAGAGGAGTGCCTGGGATCTATTTAGTACTCAGTGAATGTTGGAATAAATGAATAAACTTAAATATGCAAGCCTTTTGTTAAGAATTTTTCCTGCAATTTAGGCTTTCTACCACTATGTGGCAGCAAAAGAGTTGTCTAGGCCTTGGGGTTTGAGATTGCAAGGTGGTTGAGTCTTTTCCTAAATATGTATTCAAATGCTCCTCTTCTTTGCTAAAAAGACCTATGAACTTTTTTCCTCTGATTGGTAAATTCTCTCAGGTTAGGAAACTTATTTTCTCCCTTTAGATGAGAAAATCATCTTATAGTAGGACTCTTTGGAGCTAGCCACCTCTGTGACTAGTTACTCCCTTTTCTTCCCTGGTTCTGTTGTCCTTCCTGGGCTCTCTCTCAGCCCTGTTCCTCTTAGAGTGGGAGGAGGGACAAGGTAGGGGACATTTGGTTCTTTAGATTGTTAAATCTTCACTCCTCAGATTATTTTAAATTTGTTGTCTCCTGACTCTAATTTCTTGTCATCATCAGAGATAATTTGTGATGCTCTCCTATGAACTGTTAATCTGAAGAGTCAGCAAGGTGTGTGAGATTTGCTTCTAGGTCCAATCTAGTCATTAATTGCCTTGGGATTTGGGGAAGTTGTGTTACCCCTGGAGGCTTAAGACTCTCCCACTGTGAAGTGAGGGACTTAGATTAGGAGCCCTGTAAGGTTTTGTTTTGTTTTTTCTTCCTAAGCAGCTAAACAAAAATCTAAGAAATATGTTTTCTTTTTTTTTTCTTTTGATAGGGAGCTGTTCCAGACAGCTCTCATCTGGTGTTTTGCTTAATTTACACACAATGATTAATTTACACACAAGCTTAGCCTGTATCCCTTGGCAACGCTTAGCAACTGCCTGCTTTCTGAAAGTAGTTCAGTAAGGTTGTTTAAAGGGACATTATCCCATATATCAAAGCAGAGAATTGAGGATTAAGTTGACTGTGTCTGCTGGGGACACGGCCCCTTTCAACTTGGCAGTTATTTTTCTTTAATTGCTTTACATTCTCCTGTCTTGCTTTTGCCCACCTGCACACTTTTTATGAACCCTTCCAGGGGTTATTCCTTCTAGTGTCTTTAGGTGTTATTCACAGAGTGCCTACCATATTCTAGAACATGATCTAAATGCACACAACACCTTATCTCATTTAATCTTTCAACAACTCTTGTGAGGTAGAAACTGGTGTCACCTTTCAGAGATTAAAGAAAAGATCTTGAGCCACACAGCTAGTGTGCAGAGCCCGGCACTCAGACCTGGGCTGCCTGAGTGCAGACTCTGTGGTGTGAACACTGTACACTGTACTCCCCCCTCCGCCCCTGTTATTTCACTAAAGTCGCCTGTCAAAAGTGTGTAAAGCCAGACACTAGTTACAGTGGTAAGGACAGAGTTTAGTGGGTTAATATCCTACTGCAGTAGGAAGGTACGGGGTGGTGGGTGGAGGGGGGAGTCCAGTGTGAACTGTGTCGAAGGAAAAGAATGAAATTCTATAAAATAAATTAAAGAGATTTATTCTGAGTTAAATATGTGTGACCATGGCCCAAAGAGTCATGCCCAAGAAGCTTAAAGCAAGTGGTCCACAGGAGTTGGGTTGCAGTTTGGTTTTATGTATTTTAGGAAGATGGGAACACATGTAAAAACATAAATCAGTACATGGAAGGCGTGCATTGGTTTGGCCTGAAAAGGACAGACATCTCCAAGTGGGTGTGGGGGTAGTGCTTATGGGTTATAGGTGGGTTTAAAGATTCTTTGATTTATAATTGATTAGAGAAATGAAGTTTTGACTAAAGGCATGGAATGTTTTAAGTTAAGGAAGTTTGCTAATCTTAAAAAAGCCACGGGACATATACGGAGATTCAACATGTTAAGTACATTGAAGAGCGTGTGCTTTAACCTTTGTCTTACATAGCCTTAGGCTTGTTAATGATTTAGTTTCTTACTGGTACAAAGAATAACTCCAAAAGAGACAAAGAGTAACTTGATATTTCTAACCTCCCTTCTCCTCGTGCCTGGTAACTCAGCTTTAAGGCTTTTCTGGGGTCCCTTTGGCCAAGAGGGACTCCAGTCAACTAGGGGGTGGAGGGCTTAAGATTTTTATTTTAGTTATAACTAGACCTGGCTGGGATTTGTGTGGAGCTGACTGGGGGTTTTAAAGAGAGACTGTGGGAGTAGTAGGCACGCTCAGTAGCATCAGGGAAGTGAAGAATTGCAGAGGGTGAGGGTTGGTCAGGGTCGGTGCTGATTAGACCAGCTGTGTCTTTAAGCTGGCAGCAGTCCATGAAGTGAGGGATTCACCCTCCCCATAGAGACCCTATTTCTTCTGATGATCACATTTCAAAGGAATGGCTTTCAGACCCTTGAGAAAGACACTCTTGGGTTATAAGAGATACAGATTCATCTTAAAGGGCCATAGGAAGTATTCACAACTGTGAGGCCTTTGTATTAAATAAAAAGGGATCTCAGAAAGAGTGGTGAGGGGTCTGGTATTGGCTAGAAAAATGGTAAATTTTTGTGGAGCCTTGATCTTTCTCAGGCACTTTAAGGGGCTTGAGTCGAGTCATCCTAAGGATAAAATCTTGACCTATTAGAAACTGTTAGAAAGTCTTTGTTAAATATGATGAACCTGGGGAGCAGGTTGGATGAAATAATTTGTGTTGAGGGTCTGTAGTTCTTATAAGCCAAGATTGAAGCTTCGTTGAAAAGAGGGCTCAGAGGAGCCTGGCTAGAGTGTGATCAAGGAGAGAATCTTTGCTACCTCTGTGGTTGGTAGAGTTGAAACATTGCAAGTCTGTAGAGATCATTCCTGATCATTCCCGGTTGGTTTCTAGAATGGGTTTGGTTACAGATCGTAAAATCACAGGTCTTCTTTGTTCTGACAGAACTTGCCCAGTTTGTCCGTGGTCTTTTCCTTTCTCCATAGAAGGAAACATTCTGTGTTTCCTTCTTTAACATCACAGTTTCTGTGCCCAAGCTTGGGACTACATGAGGGCTCCCCCATACTCCCATGCCATTCCCAGCTGTGGCGGAGCTGGGGAGAGTGTCCTCTCTATAAGCGGTGTGGAGTGGTCTTCTGTCTATTCCTGTTTGAGCTGAAAGGGCAGTGCTGCTGGGTGCGGGCAAAGGTTGGGGCAGGAAGAAGCAGCAGCAGGAGTGGCCAGGAACCACTTGAGTGCTGGGAATAGTGCCCTCTGTCTGTGTAGGACGTCAGCATCGCAAACGAGTTTCATATTACTGAACTTTTAAATGTGTGTCTATCTGTATTTGTCATATCCCTGTGATGTGGGGGCACAGTTCCTATTTTATAGTTGAGAAACTGATACCCAACCAGCTGAAACTCTTGGCTCTTGACTCTTTTCCATGCATCTTGTTTTTATGTTTTCCATTTCTATGTTGTACAATTCACATTTGCCTGGGATGGTGCGGAAGACCTGGTTACCTTGAAGAGGGTTGTTTTCTGTGATGCCTGTTGGGCCCTTTGGATCACCCCCTTGTCCCACTCATCCTCCTCTTTGAGTTTTCACTTTTCCCATCCTCCACTTTTGCAAATTTTAAGTACTCAGCTTCAGGAACTGTGCCACTGTCCTCTCCCCTCCACCTGCTCTTCTGGCTTTCTGCACTCAGCCATTGAGTCTTGTTGGATATTTTTTCCTTTTTTGTTGGACACCCATGGTAGGATACACTTTGACACCCTTGGTAGAGTGTCTCGGCATCATAGCCCACAGGAACCTCAAACTTTTGGGCTCAATTGATTCTCTTGCCTCAGCCTCCTGAGTAACTTGGACTATAGGTGTGTGCCACAATGCCCATTTATTTTTAGAGACAGGGTCTCACTCTTGCTCGGGCTGGTCTCCAAGAGTCTTGTTGCACTGATCTAGTCCTTGTGCTTCCTTCCATGTGTCTAAGTGACAATATGCTCCTCTCGGTATGTGCTATTAAACGTGTAGATTAGGTTTTGTATTTTTTGAATAAGGAATATACCTGCTGTGAATTTCTCCAGCATTGGAAAGCTAACCATAGCATTCCACATTTCAACATTTAATGACACTAGTGAGTTTTGCTTGAATATTCACCTATTGTTTTTATGTCTCCTGCTTTGTTTTGGCATTGGACATAATACAGTTGCATTTTACAAATCTACTCTTTAAATAAGTAGTAGTTCCTTGCCTCATGGAGTTTATTTTCTAGAAATAGTGATTTTCTCAGAAGAGGTATATAACATTTGGATGTTGGAGAATAAGGTGAAGAAATCACTGAGAAATAGAGAATTTGGAGAAACTTCAATGTTTTTCCCTTTCTTTTGTCTCACTCAGCCACCCTTGTCTCAGCCTCCCAAGTAGCTGGGATTATGGGCATGCTTTACAACTCCTGGCTCATTTTTCTACTTTGTAGAGATGGGAGTCTTACTTTGCTCAGGCTAGTCTCAAACTCCTGAGCTCAGGCAGTCCACCCATGTTGGCCTTTCAGAGTTCTAAGATTCCAGGCATTAGCCACCATGCCTGGCTTCAAACTTTGTATTATCCTGTAATCATGTTTAGTATGTTAGACTTTAAAAGTGCAGTTTATTCTAATTATGGCAAGTTTAATTGCTTTTAATTATTTTGGGTATTTGGTTGCTAAGGAGACTAACAGGCAAGCTACCAGGGTTGGAAAGTTCTGAAAAACAAAATGCATTTTTTTCTTCACCTCAAATAATGAAGAGATGAAATTAGAGAAAGAGAGATTCTGTGTGATTCAGAGAAAGAACATCCCATAGAAACCCTGTATCTTCAGGGTTTAGTCTTTGGATGGCTTTAATTTAGAAGGGACATATCAAGGAAAGGTTTTTCGGCTAAGGCATAAATGATCAAATGGTGTTGTATTGTGTGAATTTTATTTAATTGAAAACCTAACAATTCGGTTACCCTAATTGAGTAGAAGCTTTCCAGCCCCTTCGAGTATAAGAAAAGCATCCATGCGTGTGTGTGTGTGTGTGTGTGTGTGTGTGTGTGTGCGCTTACGCCTGTATGTTGAGTATTTTTGTTCATGTTCAAATAAGATGAAGAATAAGAAATATCAGGTTCCGGGCTGCGTGATAAAGGACAGAAAAGCTAAATCAATTTCATGGGCTTGATAAAAGTTGATAAACAGAAAGGGGACAATTAGACTTCTCACTTTTGGTCTTCTATCTCTCAAGAACAGTAATCTTCTGACCTAAAAGGGCAAAATGAGCATTAGTGATTTGGAGTTAAAGCCTGAAATTTTGTAAGAGAACATTACTTTGTTTTTAATATTGTCACTTCGCCTTGTCCAATTGGCAAACAATAGCTGGTAATTTCTATTTTTCTATAACTAAAAAAATTACTTGTAAAGAACATATAATTTCTTAACCATGGTAAGTGTACAATCTCATGGTGTTAGGTATATTTACACTGTTGTACAAGAGGTCTTTTTTATCTTGCAAAACTTGAACTCTGTACCCATTAAACAATGACTCCCCATTTTTCTCTCTTTTCATCCCTGGCAACCACCATTCTCCTTTCTGTCACTATGACTTTGACTACTTTGGGATCCTACATTTGTGTTTTCGCATGTGGCTTGGCATTTAGCATGGTGTCTTCACAGTTCATCCATGCTGTAGCGTGCGACAGGATGTTCCTCTGAGTAATATTCCATCGTGCGTAAGTGCCCCATTTTGTTTATCCATTTGTCCATCAATGGACATGTGGATTGTTTCCACCTTTTGGCTGTTGTGAATAATGCTGCTGTGAAAGTGGGTGTGCAGGTATCTCTCCCAGATCCTGCTCTCAATTCTCTTTCAATTAATTATATCTCCAGAAGTGGAATGACTGATAACTTTTAAGAATTTATAGATTAGAACTTGAAGAGCAGAGCTGAGCAAAGTCATGGTATTTTTTTTGTTGTTGTTTATTTTTAAGAAAAGAAGATTGATTTTTAAGATGTAGTCGATTGACATGTTTGACTCAAGTCCCAAGAGAGATGGTAGGACAAACAATGAGATGACTTGAGGAAATGTAGGAGAGGAAGCAGGGGTCACTAGGAGCCAGCCTGGTAAGGGTAGGAATAAGTCATGAAAGGCTAACCTCATTTTGTCCTTCTAACTGGGCCACTGGACCTATGATGTGGACAGAGGGTAGGGCCACTGAATGTGCCAGCAAGGGCTGACAGTAACTGTGGGTGATACAGGGAGATGCGCGGGATGCGGTGTTTTAGACTTAGCGGAGCTGGGTTATTATGTATTGTGGGCCCCACTAGGGGGTAGAGGTAAGAAATAGCTTATTGTGGGTCACTATGAAAGTTTTGAGACAGGATGTGTTACAGCCCCTTATTGCATTTCCAAGAAACACAGTTGACAGCATCCTTTCTGCCCCACCCGTGCAAGGCTCACCTTGCTCTGCTTATCAGTGTTGCTGGGAGGGCTTCCCTTGTTTCTGTCCTTGCGGAATTTAGGTTTCTTGATTTTTTGTGTATCTCAAAACTTTTGTAATGACCCACATAGTATTGTGCTGGTTGGGCCCTGCCCTGTTGACGGATGGTTGAACCAACAGTCAGGTTTATAAGCTCATATTCATAGCTGGTGGATGTGCTCTGTTCAGAAGCCAGCCCTTGACGTTCCAGGCATCCTTCTTCCTCTCCCGGGCTGACCGGTTCCCATCACCTAATAGCTGTCTGTGCTGGGTTCCTTTGACCAGACTCCTTTCCCTTCCATGTCTCTTTGATAATAAGTAAAACAGTAGATTGTCTTTCTATTGGTCATGTCCTCACCATCATAAATACAGTAGAACCTCCCTAGCTGACCACCTCTCTACATTGACCACCTCCTTCAGCTGACCTGATTTTCACAGACTGGACATGCAGCACATGTACCTGTCAGCACAGTAGGCCTGGTTCCTTCTCTTGGTCACGTCTGTGTGTTGACTAGTCTGTTATAGTCCCTTGGGTGGGCAACTTACAGAGATTCTGCTGTATTTAAATAACATTTTATAAAAAATAATTTGACCATTTTAGAGTAATTTCTAAAGTTATCATTGTCATTAAAAAAGGTGTGTTTATAGAATTTCTCAAGACCTGAGAATTCTGAAAAAGTTTGTTTCCCTGGAAAATGGTGAGGAAAAAAGTAGGATGCACATTGTGTTTGTGTGTATTTACAGTTTTGTTAAAAAGTGCCTATCAGTATGTGTGCATATAACATATCTGAAAGATGATCTATCCAAAAGTTAAGGAAAGCTTTGAATATTTTAGATTTTTTTTTAAGTATCTCTGTTTTTTTTTTTTTTTTAAAGATTCACAGTTATTTACTTGGCTTTTCAAGATAGCTATCAAGGTAAAGGGTCAACTTACATGAGCAATGTGTATGAAGTATGTTTTCTTTCTGATACTGAATGAATTCTATAATGATTTTTTTTAATTAATTAATTTATTTTTATTGTTAAATCATAGCTGTGTACATTAGTGAAATCAAGGGGTGCAATGTGCTGGTTTCATATACAATCTGAAATATTCTCATCAAACTGTTCAACGTAGCCTTCATGGCATTTTCTTAGTTACTGTATGTAGACATTTGTATTCTGCCTTTAGTGAGTTTCCCCTGTGCCCATTCTAAGATGCACCGTAGGTGTGGCCCCACCCATTACCCTCCCTCCACCATAACCTCCCCCCTCCCTTCCCCTTCCTTGGCCCTTTCCCCATAGTCTTGTGCTGTAGTTGTGTTTTCCGAGTGGTTGGCTTTCTTTTGCATATACCTATGGGTTAGTCTTTGACTGTTAATGCCTTTTCCACAGCAGAATCAGGGGTCTCAGGGTTCCCTGTTTTAAAGTCCTTCATTCGATGGTGATTGGAGGGAGTCTGGGGTCAGGAGACTCACTGGGAAAATTCCTTCTGAATTTGTGATTTGAACATAGGAATATTTGGGAACCTTACTCACTTTCTCCCAAGTCCAATTTTGAAAACCAGTTTACCTATATTAGGTTAATTACCATATTTCCCATCTACCAAACCTTCTTTGTTCAGGTTCTCTGAGAATTTTACTTAACGGAGTACAACAGCAAAAAAGATCTACTGCTGGACTATTTATTCATCTGTTGAAAAGTTTTTAACTAGTTAAAATAAGATTGGCCGTTTGTTGTTGTCTGGCCTCACAGGATCTTATTTCCTCCCAGGGGTTTGACTTTGTAAAAGGTGGGATCTTCCTCGCTCAGAATTGAGAGGTGTTGCCATGTTCCTTGGTGGCCTGGGCCTCTTGGGTGTCCCCAGCTCTTTCTGGAGGTACCTCTTTGAACCTCTTTCTGCTTGGTCATCCTCCAGGTCCTTTACTGCGTCCTGTGAGGGTCATTGAAGCCATGAGATCCACCTTGTTTAAAGGAAAGTTATCTTTCCTTGAATTACTGTGAAAACAAGGTATCATCACTTAGTATGTTCTTTTACTGAAGAGACTTGGTCTCAGATACCTTTTTTTGTTTACCTGTCTGAACTTGTTGGGGATTTTTTTGTAGATTCTTGGCTAGATTACACTGTACTTTGCAGATTTTCAGGCAGGATGAGTGGAAACCTGCAAAGATTTAGCAGAGGTATCTCACCAAGGACCTTAGGCTTCAAGTGCTTTTATTGTTGTCATTACAATATGAAGAATTCAGTACTTTCAGTTGCAAGGGATTCATTTTTCCTTTCTTTTTGGCTCCTCTTTCCAAATTATATCTTATCTTCATGCAGGTTAGTGTATTTTCAAATACTGTTTAGACATTGGCCCAGAAATAACATGGGTCTAGCCCTGATACCCACAGGTAAATAATATGTCCTGTGACCCAAAGATTAAGCCAAAAGGGGGAAGAAATAACAACCCCCATTCACACTCAAATATATTTGCTCTCTAATTAGAAAAACTGCAGATACACCCCACTCCAGCTTTTAGCACCCACCCTTCCTCACTCTTCAGTGAAACACCAGCATATATTTTGCCTTTTTGTCATTTGCTGTGGATGTGTTTATTAAAACTTGATTTCTTTCTTCTTCTCTTTTTTTATTTTATTTATTTATTTTTTTTCAGAGTCTTGCTCTATCACCCCAGGTAAGGCACAGCAACATCATCATAGCTCACTGCATCCTCAGACTTCTCAGCTCAGGTGATCCTCCTGCCTCTGCCTCCCAAGCAGTTGGGACTTCAGGCACCGGCCACCATGCCTGGCTAGTTTTTCTATTTTTTAGTAGAGACAGGGTCTTGCTCTTGCTCGGGCAAACTCCTGAGCTCAAGCAATCCTCCCACCTTGGCCTCCAGACTGCTAGGATTACTAGCGTAAACCACTGCACCCAGCCAAAACTTATTTCTTTTATGGCTTAGATTTTTAGCAGAGTTTTTATTATTGTTGTTATCAGAAAGTTTAATAATAAACATAATAAACACACAGTGGAACTTCTGTCAGTTGACCACGCAAGGGACTACAGCAGACTGCAATGGATAGAGGTGATCAGCATAAGGAACTGGGCCTACTCTACATGTGGTGCATGTCTGGTTTGTGAAGATCAGGAAGGCTGTCAATGTAGGGAGGTGATCATCTGTGGACGGGCTCCTGTATTTCATTCTAAATCTCCAGTATCATATATTGGTCTTGTCTTAATAAGCTGTCTCCCAGTACACCCTGATGCAAACAACCCCCGCTGTTTTTGTCTGGGAGCATCCTGTGGTTAGGCAGTTTACTGTGGGCAAAGAGCCCTCGGGCCTCTGTTCTTAGCTTTGTCACAGAGGCTCTGCTGTGTGTTGGTTAGACTGGATGTTAGATTTGGAAGGAATGGCAGCTTCTGCACACAAGGATTGAATAACATGGTGGCATTTAGATCTCAGCGCTGACCTAGGGAGCCAGGGTCAGAGTGGCCACTGATGTTTGTTGCTAGTTGGCCATGCTCCTCGTCTAATAAGTCTTTTAGTGGCTTTTGTCCTGCAGCTTATATCCCAGTTCATCTCTCCTTCTTCTGTGAGAATAGGAACACACCTGGGATCACCAAGCAGGGTGAGTGAGGAGAGGTATTGGGTGATTCATGTGGGCAGCAGAGGTAGGGGAGAGATTCTGCTCCTTGTGGGGGCAGATGATAGGTCCCACTCAGTGTGACTATGACAGGGACTGCGGTTTTTCCCTGCTCAAGGTGCCACATGGAAGGGTGGGGATTCCGTCCCAGTTATACATTAACCTGAACGTAAATTCTGGCTTTCCTGCCAAGTCTTGAGGCTGGAGGAGAGAGCTCTGTCTATATGAATCCCACTGATGCTCATGGTGTGGACACACCCTCCCCTTTGTGTGCGGGATGGGAGTGCCGTGACCTGAGGTGAATCAGGAGTCCCCTGAGGTCTGTTCCTACTCCCTCAGGATGCTGACCCTGACCTGGTCCCCTTCCTGTGTATGTGGTGGCAGGTGGCATGCATGTGCTTTCTGTGGTACCTGATGGACATGCAAACAGGTGAGGGTGACATGGGCGGTGCTTCCGAGTTCCAGAAAGCCTCTCGAGGTAGAACTCTTCACAGCCTGCGAAAATGTGACAACTTTAAAATAGTTGTACTTGAGGAAGGGGCTCCTCTTTCAGTTTGCACAGAGGCACGTGCGGGGCCAACAGCAGCCTGTTCACAGGGTCTCAGCTCAGTGACACGTATTGCAGGGAAAGTCTCCTCCTCAGTGAGGTCCCAAAGCTGGGACATGGGATAAGTAGCCACCTGGTGATCTTGGATTCTTCTTCAGTGTGTGTCTTTGGAGGGACACACTTGGGCTCTGTTCTCACTTCTTCTACTGCCCAGCTGGTGTGATCTTGGGTGTGCTGTGAACCTCTCTGAGATGCAGTTTCTTCGCTTTTGACATGGGGATACTGGAGGCAGATTTGTGTTTTCTATGTGGGAAGTTCACATGATTTAGGAGGCCTGTGTAAAAGAATTTTACAAAATTATTTGGGTTTTGCAAACACTTAATATGCTTGTTAAGTTTGCAAACATGTTGAGAAAGAGCTTTGCGGTAGGGGAAATAGTCTTTACAGAGCTAAGGCAGCTTAAAATGGCCTAATCAGTTTGGGGAGTGAGGAGAATAGGGACAGCGGTGTTCTGTAGCCATGGCACTGAGCTTCGGCTGAATAGGAGAATCACCTTGCAGGGAGCTGCCTCATCTATGCCTGGATGCCACCCTCCAAGGCTGGATGCCATTGGTCTATGATTTAAAGCCCCTGGCTGCTGGCGTTTTAAAAATCTTCCCAGGTGATTCACACATTGATGCTTGCCCAGGCTGGGGTTCCAGGTTGGGGGCGCAGATGGGAAGCTGGGGCTCCAGGTTGGGGGCACAGATGGGAAGCTGGGGTTCTCCTGTTCTGTGTGCAGAGTCACCTGGAGGACCTGTTAGAACATAGATTGGGCTGAACCCAGAGTTTGTGGGTCGGGAGTGGAGCCCAACAAATTTCCTACCTAACAAATTTCTAGGTGCTACTGGTGCTGCAGGTTGGGGTCCACACTCTCTGAGAACCACCAGTCCAGCCAATGTGTGTAGTATGTTATGTTGACTAAACTGTTAATGTCCATCTTTGAGGGTGGAAGAGCAGGTAAAGACCTTAGAACAGGTTTAGAAAAATAATTGTCCCAGTGTAAAGGAAGTATATTAAACTCTTAGCAAGTGACGGTGACAGTGAAGCCAGATGTGGTGTGTGGATGTAGCCCATTAAACACTCCAGATAACACACACCATCACTCAGATCACCCAGATTTGTTTCCTCCTGTCCCCCCTAGAGACAAAAGGGCAGTACCTTCTCCCAAGTACAGGCTTTGCTGGAGCAGCAGTTCTTAATGCTAAAGTTGGGAGGGGGCAAGTCTCTGTTTATCCATCCATGTGCCTCTTCTCTGATCCCAGCCTGCACATTTTCGGCAGCCGCCTTTGGTGGAATCTTTATCTAATTGCTCTGCCCATGGCAGAAAATACATGCGTGTCCCTTGTGCCCTGTTGTCGCACAGCTTAAGGGAAATTTTGCTGGGATTTGGCTGGCCTTGAGGTCTTCCAACCTCTTTCCAATTCTAATCTTTCTTTTCCCTTACTTTCTCTGTGCCGGCCCCTGGCCCCCACCCCCATGTTAGGTACTTGTTTGCACCTGTGGCCTTAATTGACTTTGGACTTCACCTTTCTCTTCAGACCTGTGGTATCTGCCATAGCTCTTGTTCTCTGCTAAGGTTTGCTATCTGTTCATTCATTACAACCATTGTTTTCTTTTATTGATATGTCTTTGGCCATAGTTATAATAGCTGCCTTTAAATTCTTGTCTGCCAGCCCCCAGGGTTTACTTCAGTGGTATTTAATCTTTTGGTTTCTCTGGGCCACGCTGGAAGAAGAGGAGTTGTCTTAGGACACACATTAAATACAGAAACTGTAGCAAAAGCTAATGAAAAAAAAAAAAATTCCATGTCTAATTTTTGTGTTATCTGTCACCACAGATAAACAAAAATGACTTCATATAGTCCTAATTATTTAAGGGCCATTTCAAAGAGTCTTTTAAAATCATTGAGCAGGTCCCAGGTGTGTGATCACAAATATAGAAAATGTACATATCTAAATAACAAACATCTTTGGCTTTTTTTTGTTTGTTTGTTTTTCAGTTGGGTATTTATTTTAAAAATGTGATCTGCCAACATAGCATTTTCTCCCAATGCGGGGAGCAGAAACCTTCACAGGCTTCCCAGTCTTTTGCTCAGGAGCTGCCTCTGTGGGAGCCTCAGCAGCAGCCACTGCAGTCCTTTTCCATGTCTTATTGGCCTTTTTTGCTTCCTTTGCAGCCCAGATGGCTTGTTTTTGTTGAGCCTTTCTAACTTCTGGTTTCTGATAATTTTGCTTGGCCATCGCCACAGCAAGCGATGCACCAGGGATGGGCCTCTGGAATCGGACTGCATGGCCAGCTCTCTTCCTTGGAATGTCCTCCAACTGTCCTTTCTTGTGTTGTTTTCTGTAAGGTTCAGTCTAGTTTATCTGCTGAGCATTCCCCTTGGAAAGGAATGCCAACTCACGTTTTGCCTTCAGAAACTGGATAACCTCGCCATCCGTACTGGTGTGACTTCTTCCAAGTCTAGGGTAGATCTTGTACCTGTGAAATGACACAGCTTGACTTTCATGGCAGCAGCACCAGGAAAAGGCTTCTTTTTTTTTTATTATTATAAAAGTAAAAGTGAGCGACATAAAACTAGTGGGGTAGTTGACATTGTACTTGAGAAACTAATGCATCAATATCTGATTGATGAAAATAGTTGGAATTCTTAGTGAGTTATCAAGGTGTTCATGAAATATTTTGGTTCTAATTTTACTCTTAATGTGCTTCATTCTTGAAAATAGTTGCTCACAAAATTAGGTGTTGCCCAAAAGTGATGACGTGAATAAGGCATGATTGTGATGCAACTGATATTTGTCTCTGGGAAGGTAGGACCAATAAAAGTACAGTAGAGACCCATTTTTTTAAGTTGAATGTCAGATTGCAGCTCTGTGCATTCCATTTGAAAATTGGCAGGTAGATGAGGGGAGGGCGCGAGGAGGAGACGCCTCCGCTGCCACCACAACAGACTGACTCCAGGCTTTCGGGCCCCCACACTGGGCCTTGCTGTCAGCAAGCTTCAGCTCCGCAGCTCAGTTTGTTGCAGCCTCAGATTTCTATACCTCCAGAAAGAAAAAAATTGACCCCTAGCATCCTGAAAGATTTAAGAATCTGAAATTAGGGACTTCTTTCAAATTTGGACATGGCTAATCGAGGTGCAAGAAGACCCAATGGACCGAATATTGGAAATAAAATATGCCACTTCAAACTAGTGCTTCTGGGAGAGTCTGCTGTTGGTAAATCAAGCCTAGTGCTTCGTTTTGTGAAAGGCCAATTTCATGAATTTCAAGAAAGTACCATTGGGGCTGCTTTTCTAACCCAAACTGTGTGTCTTGATGATACTACAGTAAAATTTGAAATATGGGATACAGCTGGTCAAGAACGATACCATAGCCTAGCACCAATGTACTACAGAGGAGCACAAGCAGCCATAGTTGTATATGAT
>CAUYPK010056836.1:0-28677 GCA_963574355.1 Loris lydekkerianus | reverse complement strand
ATGTAAAATATAAAAGTCTGAACACAATAACTAAGAAAATTCCATGAAGGCTATGTTAACCAGTTCGATGAAAATATTTCAAACTGTATATAAAACCAGCACATTGTACCTCATGATTGCATTATTGTACACAGCTATGATTTAATTAAAAAAAAAAAAAAGTTTCTGAGTAAGTTTTGTTTTGTGGTGGAGGATTGCACTGGTCATTATGGAGGATAGGTCTGAGAATATCCTGGAGAGCTAGTTTAGTTATGGCAAATTTCTTCAACATATGAATGTCCTTAAAGTCCTTTATAATGTCCAACATAAATGAAACTCAGTTTAGCTGGATACAGGACCCTGGGTTGAAAGTTAATTTGTTTTAGGAGATTAAAAGTTGATGACCACCTTCTTTTAGCTTGAAAGTTTTCATCAGAGAGATCTGCAGTCATTCTAATATTCTTCTCCTTGTAGGTTATGGTTTTCTTACATTTGGCTGCTTGCAGAATTTTTTCCTTCATATTAACTTTGGCGAAGTTAATTATAATGTGTTTAGGAGATATCTTATTTGGGTTGAGTTGTGCTGTGTTTCTGAAACTGTCTGCTATCTGAATTTCAGAATCTTTTGCCATGTCTTGGAAGCTCTCCTTCATTATCTCATAAAGTAGAGGATCTTTGCCTTTTGAAGCAACCTCGTCACCTTTAGGAATTCCTATAAGGCGAATATTAGTTTTCTTTGAATTATCCCAGAGCTCTCTGAAAGATGATCTGTTTTTGCTCCCCACTTCTCTTTCTCTTTGAACGTTTGAGAGCATTCAAAAGCTTTGTCTTCAATGTCAGAAATCCTTTCTTCTGCCTGCTCCATTCTATTACTGAGGGATTCTACTGTATTTCTCAGATTTTGAGGGCTGCAATTTCTTGTCTCAATTGTCAAAATCTTTGGTGATTTTGTCTAAGAATTCATTGAATTCTTGAGACAAATTTTGAAATGCTCCTTGAATTTCTAATTTCAACTTTACCTCCATTCTACTAGTCTTATTTGCAATCCAAATTCTGAATTTGATTTCTGACATTTCAGCCATTTATTTATGAATGGGATCTTATGTTGTGTCTGCCATGTTGTTCCTTTGGGGAGTTGATCTACTCTGGTTATTCATGTTATTGGAGTTTTTCCAATAATTCTGCCCCATGATTATTTTACAATATTTGGCTAGATGAGCAGATAAGGTGAAGTTGGGTTGGGGGCTCCTGGAGTAGTGATTAACTTGCCCTTTGCCCAAGAGCTGGGACTGGTGTCTGTACCTTTTCCCCTGGAGCTTTGCAAAGGACCTGTATAGTGCTGTGGCCTGAGAAACTGAGGACCTGCTTGGTGTGGTGGGGCTAAATGGCTGTGTCTTGTTTTCAACTGGTCTCTGTCATGCCCTAGTGAATTAGTTACTTTGAGTTGAAGTCTCAGCTGTGGAGAAATACCAGTAATTCAGTCACCCTGCCCCCCATTCCCACAGGCAACAACTGGAAAAGGAAAATCAAACCTTCCCACAACCACACACCCAGGGTACCACTTTGGATAGTCCTCAGGTGATGGGCTCAGTTCGAGAGATTCAAATCAATTGTCCCAGCCAGTACCCGGTCTCAAGTGGGAGAGTTCAAAAAGCCTCCAGTAACTAGATAGCAGGGGTCTGCTGGAAGCTCGAGTATGACTCGCTGCAGTGCTCCATGGAGTCAGAAGGACCCACCCAGCAAACAAATTCGTCTGGGAAGGTTGATGCACCTCTGTCACACCAAGTCACTGCTAATTCCACAGGGCAATGATCAGATGTCCTCTGATCAGATGTCCAGGGGTTTGCACCTGCCTGAATCACAGGGAGATCTATGTCTCCTTGGCCAGGCTGCCACACTCTGCCACCATCCATCAGGGGAAGCTGAGGCCTGACAATGGAAGCTGGGGCAGTTCACTCAGTTCCAGCCCTGCCTCTGATTGATGTTGCTGACACTTATATTTTTGCAGAATTTATGTTTCTGTCCCAGCTATATTCCCCTAAGGATCAGGCGCTGCTTGAGTTCACAGAAACTACGACTAAGCCCCTGTCTTTGCTGCTGCCCAGAGCTGGTGTGTCTGTTTCCGCTGCACTCTGTGTTGTGGCTGGTGTGGTTATAGCTCACACTCAGCTCTCAGTTCCTGCCTCTCCCTGCCTGCTTTTGTCTCATCTATGATCCCCTGGGGGCCGGGTGCTTCTTAGGCTCACTAAAGCAGCACTTCTGACTCAGTCCTGCCCTGGGAGTATGCCGTCTCTGTACGTGCATATTCTAGTCTCTGTCCCCACCATGCCTGCCCAGGAGGTACCGCTTCAGGCATACCCTTTGCTCACGGGGCCTGCATTTCCATACTAGATATGTTCTGCCAGTGGCTGCCACCAGAGAAGATGTCCAGCTTACTCTTGTTGCCCAGAGAGACACTCCATGTCTCTCCAAAGTATCCCCAGGGGTGTGAGCTCTATTGTTCTTGCCACTACTGCTGCTGCTCTGTGCTGTGGGGCACCGCCTCTCCCTCTCCCATGTGGTTCCCTCAGTCCACTGTTTTCTTACACCTGTGCTGCAGAATAACCACAGACCTGCAACAGCCCACACCTTGTCCACACCTCTTGAGAACATGCCCCAGAATCTGGACTCCATGGAGGACAGGCTTCCAGACCTTGGGGTGAGAGTGAAGGGGAGTGCTGGGAGTTCAGAATTGCAGGTAGAGAATATATATAGTTTTATTACTGGCGGGAGAGTGCCATGGCACACTAGTAGGGGAAGGAGTTCTGGTTTTTAGAGGGTCTCTCTCGTGGGATAAAATACGAGGATATCTGAACTCTACTCACTTGTTTGTAGAAAGTATACTGTGAGCCGTTCTCATGGGGGAGGGGACTCCCATCTGCTTAATGATGGATTTTGTACCTGTTTTTTGTTTCCTTATGGTTGCAGCTCACCTCAGCAGGGTTGATATGCATTCTTCAACCTTCTCTCTTGGCTCAGCCCCAAACCATCAGTTTGCTTGCTAAACTTCTGTCCTCTAACTCTCCTTCTAGACGGGAGTCTCTGTGGAAAGATGGCTCCAGTCGGCCATCTTGCCTCCACCCCTCTGGCTATTTTTTTGTTGCAGTTTGGCCGAGGCCAGGTTTGAGCCTGCCACCCTCAGTATTTGAGGTTGGCACCCTACTCACTGAGCCACAAGTGGGGCAGTACTTATGTAGCTAAAAAAGGTTAGCTTTTATTATTAGGCAGTCCAAGACTAAATTGTTGAAATAACACTTCTCAGTGATTTATTTTTACTTAGTAAACATTTAAATGCATACTATGGGGTGGTTTTGCCACCTTTTGTGCACTTTTCAGAATCTTTAGTCACTTTACAGAATTGAAGCAATTTTTACTCTTTTATTTACTTTTAAAAAATGTCAAATTCATTGAGGGCCTAACTGTGTGTAGAGATATCACGTATCAGCTGTAAAAGTGGAAGAAAATTGAATTTTATTTTTCAGCAAACTTCCAAAGCCCATGACAATCATATAAGGATCAATGTTTGGATCTAATTTTTCTATATGTCTTAAAATCCAGGAAAATATTTCTGTCACCTGTCCAGCAGCAAGGCAAGCATTAGCTTGACCTTCAGGCTGGTAATGTAAGCAATACTCATCCTTGCTCATCCTTGCATTCACATTGTGGTTGCATGTTCTTTGTATTACAGCTTCAATCCTGACCACAAATACTGTCTGAATGCTGGCTAAGTGATGTCAAATATAGCTAAGAAAATGTTAAACATAAAATAAATGTTTATGTAAAGGTAGTGAAAATGTGTTAAGTAAATTAAAGGAACAATGATAGTTGAAAATTAATTTTTAAAAGGACAAAAGGGCAAATGAGAAAGTAGACAAAATCACTTTTATAAATGTGTTTAAAATTTATGCTATTATCCTAGGTCACACAGAAATTATAAAAATATGGATTGGATATTGTAAATATTAATTCTTATGCTAATTTGCTTTTAGACAATTCATTTAGAGCTAGAGACAAATGTAACAATTCATGAAAGCATTTTCAAACCAGCATAGCAGGAATAAGTGGATAAGAATAAATTATAAATAAAAAACCAAAAATGCAATGTGTGTGCAAAGATAGAAACTTTGTGAGAGGAAATTGATAAACATGCTTTAAAATACTTAAGGGATTATAAACCTACCCTATGCTATAATCTATAAAAGAAGATATTGTATATGTCTTATTCAACATTCCATTTACATTGTATTGATATTTTAAAATTATTTAATGGTGTATCAAATTTTCAATATTTAAAAAACTTTGAAATATTCAGTTTCATTTTAATCAATTGTTGTTTTGACTAATTGTGATCAACCCAAACCTTTTCAACCAATTTATTTTCTATAAATTAACTATTATAAGTAAAAAGAACTGTGAAATGTAATTCCTGGCTTCATTTCTGTGGGTAATTTATTTGAGGAGAAAATATTAGAAATATTTGGAATATTAGAAATAGTGGAAATATTTTCTTAAGATTTAAATAATAGGACAAGACAACAGAAGATCTCTTGCAAGGCTCTCTATGATTAATTATTGTGTCAATTGTAAATTTCCTTTTTTAATAATGTGTTGTTTTAGGTAGTGTTAATGACCCAATACAAAAAATGAAGAACAAGTGGATTAAAATAATATAATTTTTATACAAACTGAGATAATACAAAATGAAGGAAACTTCCTCTGAGAACCAAAAATGAAAAGGAAAACTGAAAAAGCATAATCATAAGGGTGGAGTTGAAACTGTTTTGTTCAGGGTTGAGAGTGGTGGATTTGTTTGGTCTCTATAACCAAGAAGATTAAATTTTAAGTGCCACATTGGGACAAACCCTTATACAAGAGGGCAGAACAAAGCCAGAAAGGTATGAATGCATAAATACACCACCCTGAAAGGTCCATGCCACAGTGAAAGAGAGAAACAGAAGGAAAATCTACCGACTGCCAGGGAGACAGCTTTGTTCTTTAGGTGCCCCAATTGAAAAGTTGGAACTTTAATTCTGTTCTCAGTTGAATTCTTGATTCAAATCTATGTTCCCTTTTTAAAATTAAATCATAACTGTGTACATTAATGCATTTATGGGGTACAATGTGCTGATTTTATATACAATTTAGAGTGCTTACATCAAACTGGTTAACATAGCCTTCACCTCACTTAATTGTATGTTAAAACATTTATACTCTTAATAGGTTTGATGTGTACCCTTGCAATATGCCTCATAGGTGAGGTCGCATGGATTATCCTCCCTCCACCTGGCTTCCCCTCCCCTCTCCCCTCTCCTCCCCTCCCCATCCCTCCTTCATTCTGAGCTATAGTTGTGTTTTGTCATTTGTATGAAAGTGTGAGTGATTATATATTTGTTTCATAAAAGTACTGAGTACATTGGATACTTTTTCTTCCATTCTTTAGATACTTTACTAAGAAGAATATATTCCAGCTCCATCCATGTAAACATAAAAGAGGTAAAGGCTCCTTCTTTTTCATGGCTGCATTATATTCCATGGTATACATATGCCACAGTTTGTTAATTCATTCATGGGTCGATGGGCACTTGGGCTTTTTCCATGACTTGGCAATTATGAATTCTGCTGCAATAAACATTCTGGTACAAATATCTTTGTTGTAAAATGATTTTTGATCATCTGGATATATACTTAGTAGAGGAATTGCAGGAATGAAGGGCAGGTCTACTTTTAATTTCCTCAGTGTTCTTCAGACTTCTTTCCAAAAGGAACATATTAGCTTGCATTCCCACCAGCAGTGCAGGAGTGTTCCCTTCTCTCCACATCCATGCCAACATCTGAGATATCATCTAACTCCAGTGAGAGTTTAGGTGATATCTCAAAGTGGTTTTGATTTGCATTTCTCTGATGATTAAAGATGATGAGAATTTTTTCATTGTCTGTAGGCCATGCACCTGTCTTCTGCAAAGAAGTTTCTGTTGAAGTCTCTTGGCCACAATGAAATGTGATCACTTGTTCTTTTCTTATTAATTAGTTTGAGTTCTCTGTGGATTCTAGTTATCAAACCTTTATCAGAAACATAACCTGAAAATATCTTTTCCCATTCTGAGAGCTGTCTGCTTGTTTTACTTACTGTGCTCTTGGCTGTGCAGAAGGTTTTTAGTTTGATCAGATCCCAGTAATATACTTTGGGTGTTGCTTCAATTGCCAGGGAGGTCCTCCTCATAAAATATTCTCCCAGGCCAATTTCCTCAAGTATTTTCCCTGTACTCTCCAAATATATATTCGTTTTATGGTACAGTAAACCTCCACCCATGAAATGAACATAAAAAGTGGTTCCCATTTAGTGATTCCCTGGTAGAAGGAAATGACAATCTTGTCTGGAAAGTCACACCCTCAAACCAGATCACAAGGTATTTATACAGATAAAGCCCTACTAAAGATAAACTCACCTTTTAAAGAAAGCATAAGGCAGGCAGTAGGTGGTGCTTGCAGGAAGGAACAAACTGAATTGTTAATTTTGGGTCCTGTGACCTGCTCTAGTCCTTCAGGAGAAGCACTTGAATGCCCTAGGTGGTAGGTGGAATGCTGGAACTTCAGATGTGGGGAGGATCTCAGACAGGACCAGCAGCAGCTCCTGGAAGGGATCTCAGAGCTGGACATCAGGACAGGGGACATTCCTTCTCAGCTGCTGGCCTTTCCCCTTGGGCTCAATGCTTCACTCCGCTGCTTTCTGATAGCTGCTTGCTATGGCCATGGTCAGGTGGTCCTGAGTGCCATGAGGGCATGTTCTGTGCTCCCAGGATGGGGCCCTTTATGCTGAATACTGTACACTGGTTAGCTGGAGGCCAGATAGGCAAAGTTGGGGTGAACACAAGTCTGAAAAATCTGTGTTCCCTACTGTTGCGGCATAGTCTGCAGTGCAGCCTGGAGCCCCATCTGACCAGTGCTGTGTATGTCTACTGCTGCATGGCTTATAGTGACCAGGATCTAAAAAGCTGTAGGAGTTTGTGGTGAAGGGTGAGGACTGCTGATTGGGGGCCAGGCCTGGTGGTGGGTCTCCCAGGACCCAGGCTGCTCTGCTTTGGCTTATTTCCCTGATAATGACATCCTCAACTGCTTTGGTGTCAGCATCCTACCTTGGGTGCTCAGCCCAGGCTGTTCCCCCTTTCCCACCCCTGAGACAAGGAGCTACCACTTCTGCAAGGTGCTGTCTGAGTTCCAGGTTGTACTGAGCCATGGGAGCAGGAATTTGGAAAAGAACTGTCTGACAAAGTTTGGGGTAGATGGTGTTGCCTTCCTACAGATCCCAGCATAGGGGTTTCAGGCTTATGTATTCCTACACCGGCTCCTGAGAATGATGCTGTGGCAGTTGGGCCTCCCAGCTGTGAGCAGAGAAAACCCAGTGGCCAGTGACTCCTATGAGGCCATGGTGATCTGCCTGGCTACAGAGCTAGTACACTCTGGAACTGACTGCTCCCAGCTAGCCCAGGGCCTTGGCACCCGGACCTACTCTTGTACTTTGTACCTGTCAGAACACCCTATCACCATGGAGATCAATGTAACCAACCCCAGCAATGGTGACTCCTGGGTGAGTAGAAGGCTTTATCTCCTGGAAGGACAAAAAGCAGAAGTCTTGCTATCAGAAGCTGCTGCCTCTGCTGGCCTCAAGATATGGATTGGCTGCCACACCAATAACTTTACCATGGCCAGGAAGCTTTCCCAAGCCCCCATGGTGACACACCAGTGCTGTATGGGCAGGGCCAAATGGTCAATCTCCTGCCTCTGGGGTGGCCTCTTCTACATCATTGTGCCCAAAGGCAGTCAACTCAGCCTTGTGTCTGTCACTATCAAGAGGGCTATGCCTGCCCCCTACTACAATCAGGGTGAGATATCCCTGGAAGAGTGGAAAAGTTGTGTCCAGGAGAACCCGGCACCCTGGGGAGAGCTGGCCATAGACAACATCATCCTGACAGTACTGATCACAAGCCTCTAGGCTATGGAAGACCCCAAGACAGTGCTCCACCTCTGGAATGAGAGGATGCAGGCTGTGGCCAGGCTGGGGGCACAGCCCTTTCCCTTCTGCTGGCTGGAAAGGATTGTTGCTGATGTACAGATTTCAGCTGATTGGATGCACTCAGGGTACCCCATCATGTGCCATCTGGAGTTGGTGCAAAAGCTAATCAGTGAGGCAGGCATGAGGAGCAGAGGGCTGTGGGCCCCATTCATGAGCTGGGCAACAACCAGCAATGCCAAGGGTGGGAGTTTCCCTTGGACACCACTGATGCCACTGCAACCTGTGGTCAGTCTATGTATATGAGACAGTGCTGGGCATCCCCTGAGCCCAGGCCCACTCTGCTCTGAGCCCTTTGGAAAGAGAGAAGAGAATCAAAGCCCATCTGGGGAAAGGAACCCCCCCTGTGTGACTGGAATATGTAGACAGCTCTGGAACATACCTACAGCTCTAGGAGGGCTTTAGGTGGGAACCATTCACCCAGCTCTTTGCTGAGTACCAGACCCTCTCTGGCATCCCCAACAACAATGCTATCAAGATGAATCTATGAAGACATGCTCTGAAAAAGTACAGAAGAATCTGGTTCCTTTGTTTGAGGCCTGGGGATGGCCTGTCCCAAAGGAAGTGGCTGAAAGCCTGTCCTCCTTGTCAGAGTGGAGGGAAAATCTCATGACAGCATACACCTGACCTGAGGAGGAAAGAACACCCAGCTGGGGAAGGGGAGAGCAGGTATGACTGCCAGCTCCTCTGCTGTGGTTCTGGCCTGGTGTGCTCACTGTCTGGAGCCTGAATCCTGCTTCCCGGCATGTCTTCAGATGGCCATTCAGGTTATGAGACAAAGTAGAACTTTTTCAAGAATGTGCCTTCATACTATTTCCTATAGTTTTTCAGCTGATCCTGTGGCTCTCACCCAGACACTTGCTCCCCGTCATAGTCCCCTAGCAGAAAGCTTCTCACCTTGCCATCTGAGGTTCTATTTTTGATCCACAGTTCTAATGACCATGGGTTCCCATAATAACCTGATATCAATCCCTTGCTCTTGCTGCCCTTGAACAATGTTTCTAATTCCCTTTGCTTTGAGAAGTTTCTATAGCTTGAGAGACAGGCTACTATGGTGGAGAGGGCCCTGAGCCAGCCTTGGTTCTCTGTTTCTGCCTTCTCATCCATGACATGGGGACATACAAAGGGCTGTGTGTCTCCCACTTTGATGGAAATGGAGAGTTTGTTTAGGGAAGTAGAGAGATAAGGCTGATTACAAGGTTAGGGCCTATTCCTAAAAGCATATGAGATGCTGTGATAATCACATAAAATTTATTTGTTTAAAATAAGACAGACATACAATGTCTACTATAATGAAATTGTGGTCCTTCTCTCACATACACTTGAACTTAGCTGGCCTCCCTCTACTGAGCACATTCTGTGCATGCCTATGTAAAGTGAAAGGGTCACTCCTCCTATTGCCTCCCCTCTTTCTATACAATAGGATAATTTAAAAATATATGAGTCTTAGTATATGCAAAGGGGAAAAGATGAATAGAAGATGTTAGAAATGGAAGACAGACAAGTTAGTCCAATATGCTACCATTAATTGTACTCTTGAATACAGAAAAATGGAATACAGGAAAAATTTCTTTATTGTTTTACAGAAACAGTTTTTAGTTTTTAATGAACTTGTAAACAGAAAAGCTCTCATTTCAAAATAAAATCATCCCAGATCACATAGATGTTTATAGGGATTACATTTATCTAAGCAATATACATACATGTTCAGTTGCAAGATGTTAACAAAATTTTGGTGACAAATATACTTTTTTTTAATATAAAGAACATTACAGAGTTAATACAGAGTCCTAAGGATAATCTTGTAGTTGCTAAGTTTTTAAGTCTTCACTTTAAATGCTGTTATTTCTAGCATAGGTAAGCAGGCAGAGTTTAATATTCTCAAACACTGGAGTCTTTGGTTGCTACCATATCAACTGGCTTGCAAACAAGAAGCCAACCACTTTAAGAATGTTTTCAGTGAATAACTTGCAAATCCCAGGATGGAAAAACCCTAAGAATGTGAAATTATGAGTATTTACAACAATCACAACTGTGGCTGAAGATTGTTCATGCCGTTTGTTTGAAATGAGATCTCAAAACAATATAGTTAAAAATAAAAGGTTTTAACAACAACAAAAAAATGACATATGTATGATTTCTCTGCCAATTTGTGTGTGTCAACCATTTAGTTAACTTTTCCATTTGAAAAGATGTGATAGAAAACTGGACACCATGTTTCACGATCTCAGTGAATATTTACAATTACAGCAGGTACCACCAAGGATGCCCAGAGTTAGTTTATACTGAAATTAAGTTCTTTACACCAAATAAATGATTGTGCACAATGACTGGCTAGTGTACATATGATCTAAAATTTCTAGATTTGGGGAGAAAAAAATGTTGCTACAATTATCTATTTTGCTTTTCCTCAAGTCAGGCTTAAAAACCTTTCACATTACTCTTGGTTTTGTCAGTTTGCTTGGCTACGGGGGGTTGGGCCTGCTGACTCTGCCCACTGGAAGAGGCTGCCGCCTGCATTGCTTTCTGCTTTAAAGCAGTCCAGTCAAATACATAGTCATATTGTAAGTTCAGGGTCCTAAAAAGAATGCGGAATAGCTGCCTGAGATACATGTAATCTGGGGTTTCTTCAAACCGCAGCCCACGACAATAGTTTAAATACATGGAAAATTCCTCAGGAAACCCCTTACATAAAACTTCAACAGGAGTGGACATCTTCATTTCACTTATCTTTTCATATTGTTGTTTTTTTGTTACAGCTTTTAGACCTTGCCATGGCAGGCTGGTTCTAATAAAATACATCAAAACATATCCTAATGATTCCACATCATCTCGACGACTCTGCTCAATACCAAGATGTGCATTGATACTAGCGTATCGAGCAGTGCCAGTGAGGTTTTTATCTTCTCTATATGGTATGTGTTGCCCTGTCCTGTTGTCTCTGTACTTTTTGGCTAAACCAAAATCAATAAGGAATAGCTGGTTTAATCCTGAGACAGATGGGTCCTGAGAAGTGCTAACAGTCATGCTTCTCTTCCTCTTCCCTACTGTAGATTCTAAACACTTACTACAGTGATGTCTAATACCCATCAGAAAATTATCTGGTTTAATATCTCGGTGTATAAAATTCTTTGAATGTACATATTCAATTCTACTGATCATCTGGTCGGCTAACATGAGTACAGTTTTCATGGTGAATCTTCTTGAACAGTAATTAAAGAGGTCTTCAAGGCTTGGCCCCAGAAGATCCATGACCAGAATATTGTACTCTTTTTCCTGACCATACCACCGTATATGGGGGATGCCAACCCCACCTTGAAGAACCTTATAGAGTTTGCTCTCATACAACAACAATGGACACCTGACTTTTTGAGATTCTAATTTCACTGCCACTTCCTCGCCGCTGGTGATGTTGATTGCCAGATAAATGTCCCCGAAGGAGCCAGACCCGATCTTCCGAACCAGTTTGTACTTCCCTCCGACAATGAATTCAGCTTTGGAACTGCTGCTCGCCATCCTAAGAGACAAAGATGGAGTCTATGGTCAAGCCCCAACACCCTCTGAGGGGACAACGGAAGGCCCAGGGGTTCGTTCCCTTCTCGAACGAATGGACGAGAAGGGTGGCAGGAAACAGAACAGGGAGGCTTTCCCAGCAGTATAGGGCCCACAACCAGTCAAGGGGAACCTGATCACAACTGCCCAGTTGGGTTTTGGCAGGTGGAAGTTTGTCAGGGGTTCTCATGGTTACCAGGCTGGGCCACTCATTTACCGGTGGCCACCGTGTCCTCACCTTCTCAGCGATGTTAGGGGCTGGAAAAGATGAGCGGTAAACTAGGGCTGCGATACCACTGCCAACATCGACGCCGGCTCCAGCCTGGATGGACCGCTGTCACTCTGGCGACACCACCATCTTCTTACTCCAGCTCTAGCCAACACAAAATGTCTCCAGTTCTCAGGAACCGTTTCTTCACAGTGCACAGCACTCTGGGAAACCAGGAAACACTTATTGGCTCACAGAACTCTGGGAAACCAGGAAATACATTGGCGCATAGCACTCTGGGAAACCAGGAAACACTTCTTGGCACACAGCACTCTGGGAAACCAGGAAGCACGTTGGCACACAGCACTCTGGGAAACCAGGAAAATTTTCTTGAAGTTAGAAGGACATTTTAAGATCAAAGGGAATATCCTTTGTACCAGGGAAAAAAAGATACTGTCATTCATATTTGGACTTCAAATTTTAATAAAAAATTTCAAGTATATAGGTAATTAAAAAGTCAGAAAAAAATTCAGAAAAACATCTGGTGTAATGCTCATTTGCTTTTACATAGTGTTGGCTGGGTTATGTCATTATTCCATCCCTGGGTTAGTTATCATCATGATGGAAATGGGTTATATTCCTATTGGCTAGGCTGTGTCACCTGGAGCCAGGGCTGAGATCAGCCCCACATAAATCACTAAGGATTATTCCCTCAAAGAAATTCAGGATGCTTATTTATTTATTTATTTTGTAGAGACAGTCTCACTTTACCGCCCTGGGTAGAGTGCCATGATGTCACAGGACTCATAGCAACCTCCAGCTCCTGGGCTTCTATGATTCTCCTGCCTCAGCCCACTGGGCATCTACCCAGAAGGAAAAAAATCCTTTTATTATAAGGACACTTGTACTAGACTGTTTATTGCAGCTCAATTTACAATTGCCAAAATGTGGAAACAACCTAAATGCCCACCAACCCAGGAATGGATTAACAAGCTGTGGTATATGTATACCATGGAATACTATTCAGCTATTAAAAAAAATGGACTTTACATCCTTTGTATTAACCTGGATGGAGGTAGAAGACATTATTCTTAGTAAAGTATCACAAGAATAGAGAAGCATGAATCCTATGTACTCAATTTTGATATAAGGACGATTAATGACAATTAAGGTCATGGGGGGGAGAAAAAGCAGAGAGAGGGAAGGAGGGAGAGGGGTGGGGCCTTGGTGTGTGCCACACCTTCTGGGGGCAAGACATGATTGCAAGAGAGATTTTACCTAACAAATGCAATCAGTATAACCTGGCTTATTGTACCCTCAATGAATCCCCAACAATAAAAAAAAAGAAAAAAAAAAAAAAAACCAAGTCACTAAAAAAAAACAAACAAAAAAAAACAAAATATGATTTCCAAACTCTTTATTGTGTGGTGCAGAGGATGTGAAGATGGATTTTGTGAGTTTAGAATTGGTGTGAAAGGCAGTCAATTTCCTCAGCTCTTTGATGTCTGCACAGATTTCACGGTGCTGGGTTCTGTATCCTTGTCTGGCCGCCTTACACCAAAAGTCTGAGTTTTGGAAATCAAAAAGTCGTTTGGTTTCAGCGCCTCTGCAGACAAAAAAGTAGAATTGATTAGAACAGATTGGCTACTTGCTTCATTATACACCTCACTTTATCTAATAATTAATAAACAGGAACTTTGGACATCGTTGTATTTAGAGGAGAGCACACTTTGAAAAGTAATCAATATTAACATTGAAGCTTCACTTCAAATTCTAAATATATAATCATTAAAATGTTAATAATATTAATCAAGTTTTATCATCAGATTAAATATTTTATACACAGTGGCTTTATTTCAGCAACTTGATTACCTGTGCCCTAAAAAAATAAAAAGTAAACTTCAACTATGAAAATTTAAATTTCAAATAGGAGTTAGGTTATTTGATGGAAAAAAAGAACACAAATAAGGATTTATAAAGAATGAATAGAAATACCCCTTAATAGTGTTAAATTTAAAAATGTTTTTAAAACAAATGAATAGAAATAAATGGCAATGGAAATAACTGCTAATAAATTTCCTGGATTTGTAAATATTGGATATTTGTTTTGAAAGTTGGAATGTTCAGCAACTTCTAACTTTAAATTGTTTCAAATCAGCCAAGTATTCAGTATTAGTTTTGAATAAATTTTGTAAGGGATAAGGCTTTTTAGTGAGTTTCTAATTCCATAATAATAAAATCCAATGCCAATTACCAGGTAGACTTTTACAGTTGTCTTTGATTGTGTAACTACCACATCATTTTGTGAGGTACAGCAGTTTATAATGGGATACCATATTTTGTATATATTTTTTTCTGTTCAAGACAGGGTCTGGCTCTGTCCCCCAGGCTGATCACTGCAACCTTGACCTCCTGGACCCAAGTGATCCTCCTGCTTCAGCCTCCCAGGTAGCCAAGAATAACAGGTGTATGCCAATATGTATGGCTGATTTTTTTTTTTTTGTAGACATGAGGTCTTGCTAAGTTGCCCAGGGTGATCTTGAACTCCTGGTTACAAGTGATTGTTCTGCTTCAGATTACAATACTTTGTAAAGCTTAAATATTAACTTGTATTGTCCTTTTTTTGCACTATTAAAGTTTTTAAATTTTATTCATTCTTATTCCATTATAGTTTTCTTTCTTTTAAAAAGCCAATAAAACATTACAGTATGATGTTTAGTATACTAATGTATTTGTTCTTCAGCATAGTAAACATTACCCAATAGTATCTAAGGCCATCTTGTGTTACTCTGCTGCCTGGATTGCTAGACCACAACCACAGCTGGGCAGAGGGTGAGAGTAGACTTGTAGTTGTACTAGCTTGGTTCGGTGCAATGGGAAAGGAGAAGAGATCTATTATTGCAGGTGCCTAAACTAAAGCTCAGAAGGGAAGAAGCTTTTATCTCTGAATATACCGTATATACTCGAGTACAAGCTGAGTTTTTTCGGCACAAAATTTGTGCCGAAAAACCCGAACTTGGCACAAATTTTGTGCCGAAAAAACTCAGCTTATACTCGAGTATATATGGTAATTCAAAATATTCATTATTATAATTGTTAAGGAGACTATTCAAAACTTGGAAATAAGGTAAAGTGATGGCTGTGTGACCTTTCAACATCATGGTAAAGCAATGTTTAAAAAGGCTACCCAAAAAAAAAAAAAAATAAAAAAAAATAAAAAGGCTACCCAGTAGTCATATAATTCTCCAAGGAAGGTAATTTTTATTTTTATTTTTTATTGTTGAGGATTCATTGAGTATACAAAGAACCAGGTTACACTGCTTGCATTTGTTAGGTAAAATCCCTCTTACAGGGAAAGTAATTTTGATAGACACAGTATTTACTCTGGATTGGAGCTCATACATCAACATAACAAAGAACTCTACAACTAGAGGCTAACTTAAATGAAAGGGATGAAGTGCTATGATTTTCTTTTCTGTTCAGTAGAAAGGATAATTTTAAAAGATTAGCTTTTATTGCCCTGTAGAACTTTAACCAGCTTTGTACCTAATTTAGCAATCTTATATATACATTTCTTTTTTTAACCCACTCGTTATAAAAAACAACAACCAAGTTATTAATATTATCATTTGAACTAGCTTTTTCATTATGCTGGTTCCTACACTGAGTTATGTAAAACTCGGGCATAAAACTAGGTCATCTGGATTCTACCTTTGCAATATCTCTTCTATCTGTTACCTCCTTTCCAACCCAATATTGTCTTTGGTCTGATCTAAATTGGCTGTATAAAAATTTATCTTCCTTGTTAGCTTCCTACAGGTTACTTTCTTCCGATGTCAATTCTAATATTGACATATGAGAGGCATGGTGGTTCATGCTTGTAATCTCTAGCACTCTGAGAAGCCTATGCAGGTGGATTGCTTGAGCCAAGACCAGCCTAAGCAAGAGCAAGATCCCATATCTACTAAAATAGAAAAAGAAAAAAAAAAACTAGCCAGTTGTAATGGTGGGCACCTGTAATTCCAGCTACTCAAGAGGCTGAGATAAAAAGATTACTCAAGCCCAAGAGTCTGAGGTTGTTGTGAGCTATGATGCTATAGCACTCTACCCAGAATGACAGAGTGAGACTCTGTCTCAAAGGGAGGGAGGGAGGGAGGGAGGGAGGAAGGGAAGGAAGGAAGGAAGGAAGGAAGGAAGGAAGGAAGGAAGGAAGGAAGGAAGGAAGGAAGGAAGGAAGGAAGGACGGAAGGAAGGAAGGAAGGAAGGAAGGAAGGAAGGAAGGAAGGAAGGAAAAAAAAAAAAGATGTTCAAATGTTCCCACTGTCTATAGAGTAAAATCCAAAGTGATCCCAAGCTGCTTCTCTGGTCTCATTTTTTACTACATGCCATCTCTCACCTTATACTCTAGTTTCAACTGCAAATATCCTGATGCAAATGAGCTTTTGCTCTACTTCCCTTTGCTAAAGCTATTCCCTCAGCCTGGATTGCTCTTTACCCTCTTTTTTTGCCTAGTCAAATTTACTCATCTTTAAGATTTTATTCAAATACCATCATTTCCTCTGTGGAGGCCTACATGATTCACCATTTTGAAACAGAATAATCATTGCTCTGGATACCCACAAAATTTACCCTTATGACAACATTTATTTTCTAGGATTTTCTGCCTTCTTGGAGCCCACAGAAAAGTGTGATCCCTCCCCCTCCCCCCAAAAAAACCCACAGTCACAAATACAGATATGAAGTGTTCAAATTCAGGCATCATGTTTAGCAAGTTAAAGTAATTTCTTTCTTTTTTTTTTTAGAGACAGAGTCTACCTTTGTCACCGTAGAGTGATATAGCATCACAGCTCACAGCAACCTCTAGCTCTTGGGCTTAGGCGATTCTCTTGCTTCAGCCTCCCGAGTAACTGGGACTATAGGCACCCACCACAACGCCTGGCTATTTTTTGTTGCAGTTTGGCAGGGGCCAGGTTTGGACCCTCCACCCTCAGTATATGGGGCCAGTGCCCTCCTCACTGAGCCACAGGCACCACCCAAGTTAAAGTAATTTCTAAATGTATTCGTAAAGCACCAGATTTGGAAGGGCTGGTAGAGTGCTAATATTCCACACAAGATAGAAGATAAGATGAAAACCTGTGTTGTCATTTTGATCGTACTTATTTTGAGAGACATAAAATATTTTATTTTCAATAGAGTTTTTTTCTAAGAACATTATAATTCTGTATTTTAATACACTAAATGACTCCAAAAACATTTTATGATACTATGTTGATACATAAATTCAAAAATAAAATGTGAAAGAAGGTGCTTGTTCACTGAATATCATCTCTCTCAGTCTACAGAGATAAAAAGAATCCAATTGGCATTTTTTGATGTTTTGAAGTATGTGGGTCGGCACTACTATTCTTGACACAAATATTTAAGAAATGATAATACATACAGGAAGTCCCTGGGTTATAAACAAGATAAGTTGTGTAGGTTTGTTCTTAAGTTGAATTTGATGATGTAAGTTGGAACAGACACATTTGCCTGTTACCTGTAACAGCCTCCACACTTTGTAAGTGAGCCACGTGTCAGTTGGATGTTTGTGACTTGAGGACTTTTTGTAATAGCCGCTGTTTGTAAGTGCGAGTTGTAAGTAAGTCGAATGTTTACAACTTGGGAACTGCCTGTATCTAAATGTTAAAGTATCTATGCATTTTATATAACAAATAAGCAAAATTGTACACACAATTTTTTTCTGAACATGTTGGACATTTTAAATCTTGACAAACAAGTAAAAATGTAAAACAACTACCCAAAGTACTGCAAAATAAACTTCATAAACATGAAATACACAGTACCTTGAAAAGGTAATGTATGTGGTTGTTTCTTTTTTTCTCTTTCTTTTTCTTGATGTTTCATCTTCTGTTCTGAAAAAAATATAATGACTGCTCCAATAAAATAGACTTTATTTATTTTTGAATAGTGATTATATTTATAGGGCCAAAAATTTAAAAAGTAACAAAGTTTCCTTTCTATCCATCAACCAGACATTTAAATTTTCCCTTAGTCACTTAGGGGTAGTATAACGAAGTACCACAGCTGGGTGGCTTAAACAGATACTTATTTCTCAGAGTTTTAGAGACTTGGAAGTCCAAAATTAAGATGTCAGCAGCTGCAATGTCAGGTGAAGGCCCACTTCCTGGCCTGCAGCCTACCTCTTCTCACAGTAACCTAACAGGGTAGTGAAAGGAAACTCTGATGTCTCTTTCTCTTCTTCTAGGTGTACTAATTCCCTCATGGTTCTCTACGATTAAGACTTCATCTAACCCTAATTACCCCCTCAAGGCCCTACCACGTAATACCATCACGCTGGAGGGTTCGGACTTCAACATATGACTTTGGGGGACACACATTCAGTCCTTAACATTTCCCAAAGACAAAAACAAATCTTCCAAATTTCTTACATATCTTTCTAAAGATATCTGTGTGTATCTATAGACTAATAGGCTGTTTAGTTATAAATGATAACATATTTTACAAACCATTCTGAGTGGATCTAACTTGAAGGCCATTCCTAATCAAGAAGCCAAGGATTCCTTAACACTTCCTGATCGTAATGCAGTCCACTGAATAGGTTTCAGAATTTATCAATGTACTATGTTTATGTTGTTTCTAATCTTTTACAAACAGTATTGCTACAAATGGCATGTAAATGTGTCATTTTACAGGTTTGTGAAAAATCCACAGCATAAATGATTACTAATAGACATTTAATTGACAACTAAGGATTATGTGTATTTCCAATTTTAGTATATACTGTCAAATTTCCCTCCACTAAAGCAAGATCAATTTTCTTCCTCATCAACAAAAAGACAACTTACTTCTCCAAATCTTCACTAACATGGTATAATAACAAATTTTTGAATCTTCTGATACATGAAGATAATATCTCCAACTAATTTGTCTACATTCTCTTATCACGAATAAGTTAAGCATCTTTTAAAATATAAATTTGAGAGCTATTTGTATTTTCTGTTTGTGAGTCATCTGATCATACCTTTTGCACATCTGTCTACTGGGTTGTAGGGCCTTTTATTTGGTTTGTTCCCATGCTAAATCACACTGTCAGACTTCTAGTGTGGTCCATCCCTAAGTCACATTAGCCAAGGCCCACAGGCAAACAAAGATACAGGTTGAGTAACTTTTATCCACATTTTATTACATTTATTCACCATAAGTATTTAACAGTAAAAAATATGACATACCACTAGTAAAGTGAAAAAATAATGTGTTCAGAGTAATTAAGCACCACAGCAGTATCATCAGAATACCTGTTTCATCTGTTAAAAAACAGCAACAATAAACAATGGCAGGTTTTCAATCTCTACCTACAATGAATGCTATGTTTTGATTAAAAGGTTACTGTACACTGAATTGTTTTTTAGATGAGAAGAAACATCAGAAGCAGTTGAAGGACCAGAAACTGGGTCCAAGAGGGATGTGGAGGCTTTCTACTGGATGGCTTTTTACAATGCTTCCTCCAGAGTCCTCTGCCTCATTAACAATGGTTTTCGTATCAGAAGTCTCGCTCCAACTTAGGCAGGATTTTGCCTTCTATTATAAATGTATGCTGCTCTAGTCCTTCCATAAGCCTATCACACATGTTCACCATGCTGTCTATAGGCCTCTTCTTCTGCAGTAACAACAAAGTCATCTTCATCATCACCCTTAACATGACCATCTTGATTTTGAATCAATTTATTTCACCATCAGTCAATGAATGAACAACTCATTATCAAAGTTAGAAACTTCTTCAATATCTATTTCTTTCAGCTTACTAATGGATTCTTAAGGAATATTTTTTCCCTATGTATGTGGTCAGACATCTTTTTCTCATTTGACATACAGAATTCTTCAAAGTCACCTTGTTCATCATCATTACTGAACATAGATAGTCACAGGCCAGAGGGCACATTGAGCATGCACAACTGTCTCTTTAGTTACTGTGTTCTAATTGTTGTCAACAGCATGTGCAGCATCCTTCATGCTAAACTCTTTTTGAAAACCTTTCACATCCCTGCTTTTGTTCACTGTGGCTAGTATGCTGTTCAAGAAAGTGTTTTATATTTACTCTTCACTGATCTAAGGATATCCTGGTCATATGGCTGAATTAATAAAGTAACATTTGAGGGAAAGTACATGGCATAAATATTACTCATGACGAGAATTTCAACTAGAGAATGAGCAGAACAATTGTCAAGGAATAACAAAATCTTGCAGTCATCATCCAGGATAGCTCTTCCCAGTATAAAATGAGCTGCTGGTACAAAATGTTTGTAAAGCCAATCAGAAAAGATATCCCTGGTGATCCATGCCTTTTTGTCAGCTTAATAATGGACTGGTATGAAATTCACTCCTTGAAAACAGTAAGCCCACCATCTTTTGCTTGTCACAGAAAGTATGTGCTGCATTAGCACATCCCAGCACAGTCATCCTGTCTTTGGCATTGCTGTAAGTGTTGTCTAATCATCTGTAGTCAGTGTCTTTCTGGGGTAATAACACCAAAACAGTGATATTCATCAGCATTGTAGACTTGTTCTGGCATCAGATTGTCATCATGTGACAACCCTGGAAAACTCATCAATAAATTTCTCTGCTGCTTCATAAGCAGTAGATGCTTTATCACAAATCTTCAAAAATGTAATACCATGCTTTTAAAAAAAATTTTCTGCAGCCATCCTTTTAATATTCATAGTTCCCTTTAATTTTTATTTCTTTATGATACGTCCTTGCTTGTTCCATGATCATCAAACCATTAAGTGGCGTATGTTTACTACGAAGCTGATGGATCCACTGTTCAATATACCACTGAGATCTTCATTTTTAGCTTTATACAATATTTTCCTATTTTTCATTAACCTTCTGTTCATTACTTGCAGCACAGAACTTTGACCATTTATCTCTCTGTTTCTTCAAGTTATATATGGTGGTCATTTCAACACATACTCTTCTATAAATGTTTCACACTTACATTGCCATCCAGTTTCTCCAAGAGTTGATTTTTCTATGCTATAGATAAACAAAAATGTTCCCTCTTTTTCTTATTACTATTACTCACAGGAGTATGTGCAGGTCTTTTTTATTTTTTTTTATTTTTTTTTTGAGACAGACCCTCAAGCTATCGCCCTGGGTAGAGTGTCGTGGTGTCACAGCTCACAGCAACTTCAAACTCCTGGGCTTAAGCGACTCTCTTGCCTCAGCCTCCCAAGGAGCTAGGACTACAGGTGCCTGCTAAAAGGCCTGCCTTTTGTTTTGTTTTTTTTTTTTTTTGGTTGTAGTTGTCATTGTTTGGCAGACCTGGGCCAGATTCGAACTCGCCAGCGCTAGTGTATGTGGCTGGCGCCTTAGCTGCTTGAGCTACAGGCACCATCCTATTTGATATTTTTAACAATATCTTTACAACACAGAGCAGATAATAAGCAAAAACTCTACAGTAAGGAATGAGCAAAGGTCTTGGCCCCACATAGAACATAATAGTGCATCTGGCTTGCGCACATGACATTTTATTACCCTCTGTAGGTATACTTGCACAGGGGAATTTGGACATCCGTGGAAAAGATATGTCACAGCTTAAGGGGGTTTGAGAGGGTCTTTTTCTTCCCTTGGAAATGCTGAATAAACTTTAGCGCACCTGCCTCGTGACTGACCCATCACATACAGTCAGATGTAGCATTTTCCACTTGTGGTATAATATTAGCTCTTAAAAGGTTATGAATTTTGGAGTATTTCAGATTTCAAACTTTCAGATTAGAGATGCTAAACCTATACTTCTATTGTGCATAACATCAAATTTAGAGATTATGAGGCACAGATATTATCTTTTAGAAGTCAAGTTCAAGGGACAGAGTTCTTTTGGACAGAGTTAAATTCTTAACCACATGTCTATACTATAATTTATTTATTCTACTGTTAATGGGTATTTAGGTTCCATCTATTTTTGACTACTATGAATAACACTGCCATGAACATTCTTGTACAGGTATAATGGAGACCATACCTAGGAGTGGGCTCAGGCTTCATATATATATATATCTTCAGGCTCAGGCTACATATATATATATATCTCTAATTTACCAATGCTTATTTCATGGTCTTGGGGTTTAATGACATATGTAGAAAGGCTTCTCCCTCCATTAAAATTTTAAAAACATCTCAATGGTTTCTTATAATTCGTTTACAACTTCATTTATTTGCACATAAATCTTTGATCCATCAGGAATCTATCATAAAGCTGAGGTAGGAATTCAGCTTTTTCTCTAGGTAGCTAGTTGCAACATATTTCTTACATAAGCCAACTTTTCCCTGGTGACTACTTTATTATATGCCAAATTTGTATTTTTTTTCCTGCGCTGTTTTATTGATCTATCCATCTAGCCATATGCCAATACCTTAGTATTTTATTATAAGTTTATACTTTCTATTATCTGGTATGGCCAGTTCCTCCCTTATTAGGACTGTCTATTCTTGCTTATTTTTCACTAGATCATTAAAATAATCTTGCCTAGTTCTACCCTAAAAAATTTATGGGAGAGCCAACCAGCCAGGAGCCAAAGAGCTGCAGCCTTGGGATCTCCAAGTCCTCTACTAGAAATCTCCTACTCAAGGTGACTTTTAAAGAAGTATGGATTAAGAGTGTGACTTCACTCCCAGATCCTGTTAAAGACCCAGCTGGGCTCAGCTCCCGTAAGGAGAAGCTTTGATCCCAGCAAGCACATGATCTGGAAGTCTGCAGACAACTATGTCCTAATATTGAGGATCAGATTGTGTCTTGAAGATTTCTATGAACTCCCAACAAGCGCATAAAGCATCATTTCAGCTCAGTTGCCTGCCAAGGAATGACCCCCAGGGACCATGGCCAAAAGTCTGTATGCTGAGGTGACCTGCTCCATTTGTCTGGATTTGTTCAACAATCCCATCTCCTTGTCTTGTGGGCACATCTTCTGTTTAGATTGCATCCAAACTTGGACATCAGAAAGGGTGGGTTTGAAAACGATCTCCCCCATGTGCCGAAGATTGATAGACGAACCTCCCAAGTTAGAATGGCAGATGAGAAGGCTGACCTTTCTCCTCAAGCAGCATGGGGCCCTCCTGGAGCATATGCTGCATGTGAGCAGTGAGCTCCAGCAGTTCCGGGAAGATATGAACCTGGATGTGGCCACCGCCAGCTCCCTTCTTGCCATCTCTGAGGACCTAAGGAGCATCCAGCATGCAAAGAGCCATCAGGACATGCTGGAAGATCCCAGGAGATTCACCCACCTGGCCTGTGTCCTGGGTACACCCAGCTTCTCCACTGGCTGACATTACTGGGAGGTGCACGTGTGAGGGGTGAAGGAGTGGTCTCTGGGTGTCTGCAAGGAGTCGGTTGACAGAAGGCAGAGGGATTTATCCTCTGAGCATGGCTTCTGGATTATCAGCATGAAGGCAGGAGCAATCTGTGCCAACTTCATCCCAGACAGTAGGATCCCTGCAAGCCCTGGAGTTGAGCGTGTGGGAATTTTCCTGGATGTTGAGATGGAAGAAATCTGGTTTTTCTATGTTGGAAATGATGCCCTCATTTGTATATACAGTCCTGTCTCCTCACTGGAGCCGTTTTGACCATTTTTCCTTCTTGAGCTGCCAGGAGAAGATGACACTGGAGTCCTGAGAATCTACCCATGAGAATTTGAGCTCTTCCTAGAAGCTTTTTAAAGAAGTCAAAGAGATCTTTGGCCTGAAAAAGTTCAGAATGATCTAGGAACAGGCAATATGCTACAGTGCAAAGATTTTTTAAATATTGTCAAATGCATTTTTTAGCCTCTGTAGCAACAATGATATAGATTTGTTTGTGGTAATATTTTAGGCTTGTAGGTAAATACCTATGAGATATTTGTGAATGTTATGAAGCACAAGAAGGGTCAGTTTTCTAGGCTGTAAATTGGGATAATCCTCTCTCTCAGTCAAATAGCTGTCATGATTACAGACATCTCTGTAGTAACATTTTTAGCAAATAATGAATAGAGAATAGTAGGTTGTGAGTTAAATAGATACTAGATTTTGTGGATAGAAACTGTCCTTTTTATCTCATAGCTTTTTGTGAGAAATTTCTGATGATAGTCATCTGTGGACAAAGATCAGATAGAACCAATGTGAGATGCTTTGAGAAGCCATAAAATTTCAGAGAGAGAGAAATAAGTACTGGGGAAAACCAAGTTTCTCATTTTTATTTTCCCTAAACACAGTTTCTTAGGAGACAAAGGACTTTGACCAAGGCATATTGTGAGTGGTGATTCATATTGTAATGGGTATTATGCTTTGCCTATTTCAACAATTGACCTGTTGTGCAGTTGTCAGTATACTAGGGCAAATATGAAAGGCATGAAGATGCCAAAAGGATTAATGAGATAATGTCAAGTTTATAAAATCACAAAGATTGAGAAAGTTCTGTAATCAATTATATAAAGGATGAAATGACTGTGCCAAAGACTGAATCCCTGAAGGTCTGCCCAGCAAATCCAGGTTCACTTCAAAACCCAGTGCGATTTCTGAGATGAAAGGCCATCTTTCAGCAAGCCCAAACTTCAGACCAGTGTTGCTAATTTTTGATCTATAAGAATTGTTTATCAACCATGTTAACTCATTAATGTATATTCATCATAAATTTCTTTTTAAGGTAGTTTTTGGATTTATTATTAGTAGGGTTTGCCTTTTCTTGCAATTAAATTTATAAAATGCCAAAAAAATTTTATGGACTTTTTTTAGGTGGGTTTAAATGTCACTAAAATTTAACTTAAAAATAGTTGATATCTTTGTGATGTAGAATATTCCTGTTCAAGAACATGATATGTCTCTTCATTTATTTCAAGTATCTCCATAGCATTTAGTGTTTTATTCATGTTACACATTTCTCAAATTTATCCCTAGATATATTTTTAAAATTTCCATTGTGAATAGCATCTGCCCCCTCATAGTATCTTCTGTTGCCCGTAAATACAGAGATTATTAATCTCTAAAATTCAAGTTTTCACACAGAAATCTAACTGAATTCTATTATTTTTAAAATAAACTTTATTTTTTAGAGCACTTTTAGGTTCATAGCAAGAAGCACACAGCAGAAAAAATAAAGTGTTCCCATTCCCTCCCTGCCCACTACATGCACAGCCTCTTTCACTAGCAATATCCAGCATCAGAGTGGTATGTCATACTTGATGATGTGTGTGAGTGTATGCGTGTAAAATACATCATTATCACCCAAAGCCCATAGTTTACATTAATGTTCACTCTTGAAGTGGCATGTTATATGGGTTTTGACATATGTATAATGAATGACAGGTATCCACATTTTTATTACAATACGACATGCTTTTACTGCCCTTAAATTCCTTTGTGTTCTACCTTTTTGTTCCTCCCTCTCCTCACAACTTTTAAAAATAAACTTTCAATCGATTCTCTTGAGTTGTCTAGGTATATAAACATATACCCTAATAATTATAACTTTATTCCTTCTTTCCAATTTATATCTCATTTTATTTTTTATAGTTTTGATATGCAATAATTACACATATTTAGGGAGTATATATGATATTTTGGTGCATTTATACAATGTGTAATGATCAAATGCCAGGAAGGCTATGTTAACCAGTGTGATAAAAATGCGTCAAACGGTCTATAAAACCAGTGTATGATGCCCCATGATTGCATTATTGTACACAGCTATGATTTAACTATAAAAAAAAAATTTTAGACTTGAAAAAAAAATGTGTACTGATCAAGTCAACGTAATTGGGATATCCATCACCTTAAAGTAAAGGTGATACCCATGCATCTTTACCTTTGGGTTGGGAATAATCCAATTCCTCTCTTCTAGCTGTTTTGAAATATACAATAAATTATTAACTATAATTCTCTACTACATTATCAAACACTAAAACGTATTCCTTCTACTTAAGGGTATGTCTGAACCAACTTCTCTTCATCATTCCCTCTCCCCTTTCACCCCCAGCCTCTAGTAACCACTGTTCTACTCTCTACCTCATGAGATTCTCCCACATAAGCAGGAGAACATGCTGTACTTGTCTTTCTGTGCTTGGCTTATTTCAGTTAGTATCATGACCTCCAATTACATCCACACTGCAAATAAGAGAATTTCATTTTTATGGCTGAATAATATTCCATTGTGTATATATGCCACATTTTCTTTATCCATTGATCTGCTGATGGACGTTAGGTTGGTTCTATATCTCAGCTATTGTAAATAGTGCAGCAATAAACATGGGAGTGAAGATAACTCTTTAATATACTTATTTCCTTTCTTTTAAATATATACTCAGCAGTGGGATTGCTGGACCATATGGTAGATCGATTTTTGGGTTTTTTTAGAGTCTCCACACTGTTTTTCATAATGGCTGTACTACTTTACATTTCCACCAACAGTGTACATGAGTTTCCTTTTCTCTGCATCTTTGCCAGCATTTGTTATTTTTTATCTTTCTGACAAAAGAACAAAATTTTCTTAGCACAAAATTTTCTAATTTCTCTAGTGATTTCATCTTTGACTCATGGGTTAGTTTTTTAATTTCTAAACATTTCCTCCTGTCGTTGATTTCTAATTTAATTCTACTGTGATCAGAGAGCATACTCTGCATGGTTTCAATTTCAATCTTTTTGCATTTATGGAGGATATTTTATGTGCACTTGAAAATAAATGTGTATTCTGCTGCTGCAGGTGGACTGTTCTATAGATATATTTTTATGTCAAGTTAGTTGATAGTGTCATTCAAGTATTCTATAGCTTAATGATCTTATGTCTGCTCTTTCTATTAGTTATTGAAGGTAGACTATTGGAAACCTCAAAAATTGCTGAATTGCCTATTTCTCCTTTCAATTCTATAAGGTTGTGCATCATGTACTTGGGGGCTCTGTTTGTTAGGAGTATTCGTTTCCTAGAGTTGCTCTAACAAATTACCAAAAACTGGGAGGCTTAGAACAACAGAAATTTACTCTTCATTGTTTTGGAAACTAGAAGTCCAAAATGAGGGTATTTGCTCCTTCCAAAGGATTTAAAGAAGAATTCTCCTTTGCCTCTTCTCATAGTCCCAGGAGTACCTTGGTTATGGCAATATAACTCCAACTCTGCCTTCATAGTCACATGATCTTCATCCTTGTGATTCACTACTATTCAACATAGTGCTGGAAGTTCTAGCCATTACAATCAGGCAAGAGAAGGAAATTAAGGGCATCTAAATGAGGAAAAATAGATCAAACTCTTACTTTTACTTTGCTGATGATATGATCTTATACTTAGAAACCCCCAGAGACTCAACCACAAAACTCCTGGAAGTGATCAAGAAATATAGTAACATCTCCTAATCAATGTCCACAAATCAGTAGCCTTTGTAAACACCAATAATAACCAAGTTCAGAAGCAAATCAAGGAAAGAATTCCCTTCACAGTAATTTAAAAGAAAAAGTAATATTTAGGAATATATCTAACAAAAGAAGTGAAGGATTTCTATGAAGAGAATTATGAAACCCTAAGAAAAGAAATAGCAGAAGACATTAACAAATGCAAGAACATGCCATGCTCATAGTTGGGAAGAATGAACATCAAAATGTCTATACTACCCAAAGAAATCTACAGTTTAAACGTAATCCCCATTAAAATACCAACATCATACTTTGAATAACTGGAAAAAAATAGCTCTTTGTTTCTTATGGAACCATGAAAAAAACCTATATAGCCAAAGTAATTTCTAGTAATAAAAGCAAAGCCAGAGGCATCACTTTTCTAGACTTTAAGTTAGAAGACTAGACTAGACTTTTAGTTAGACTTTACAAGTCCACAGTGATCAAAACAGCAAAGTATTGATTGGCACAAAAATAGAGACACAGACATACAGAACTAAATAGAAAATCATGAAATGAAACCAGTCTCTACTTGCCATTTGATCTTTGATAAACCAATTTAAAGCATACACTGGGGAAAAGAATCCCTATTTGACAAATGGTGCTGAGATAACTGGATAACCATATGTAAAAGACTGAAACTGGACTTGCACCTCTTACCACTCATAGAATTGACACAAGATGGATAAAAGATTTAAATCTAAGGCATGATACAATAAATATCCTAGAAGAATGTGTGGGAAAAACTCTTTTGCATGTCAGCCTGGGGAAAAATTTTATGAAGAAGACTTTAGTGGCAATCGCAACAACAAAAAACACGAACAAATGGGACTTAATTAAATTGAAAAGCTTCTGCACAGCTAAGGACACAATTAAAGGAAATAGACAATCTTCAGAATGGGAAAAGATATTTTTGTGTTACGAATCTGACAAATGGTTGATAACTAGAATGCACAGAGAACTCAAATTAATCAACCAAAAAAGAGAAAACAATCCCATATACCACTAGGCAAGAGATATGAACAGAATCTTCTCTGATGAAGACAGATGGAACAGCTGACAAACATATGAAAAAATTCCCATTGTCCCTAATCATCAGAGAAATGCAAATCAAAACCACCCTGAGATATCACCTAACCCCAGACAGAATAGCCCACATCACAAAGTTTCAACATTGCAGATGCTGGCATGCATGTGGAGAGAAGGGAACACTTTTCTACTGTTAGTGGGACTTGTAAACTGATACAGACTCTTTTTTTTTTTAATTATTATTATAAATCATAGCTGTGTACATTAATGTGATCATGGGGCACCATACACTTGGTTCATAGATCGTTTGACACATTTTCATCACACTGGTTAACATAGCCTTCCTGGCATTTTCCCGGTTATTTTGCTAAGACAT
>CAUYPK010056835.1:0-35345 GCA_963574355.1 Loris lydekkerianus | reverse complement strand
GGGGCAGTTCTCTCACTCAATGGCTCCCTGCAGCCCAGCTCACCAGCTCTGTCTGGGGCCCCAGACAATGCCCAAAGTTCTCTGCCCTCCTGCTCAAGCTCTGTCCATGGCAGTGCAACTGATTACCAACTCCAAACACTCTTACACAGTTCACAGGTAAGGTCTTTCCGGGTTGCAGTCTCACTGCTGCGTGTACTTATGATTGCCGGGGTGATTAGGTCAATCATACACATGCAACCACTTGCCAGTTTCCCACTGTTTTTGTCTTCCTCATGAGGTCCAGAAGTACCTTGATGACTCCCTGTATTCTCAAAGGGATGATTATAGGCAGATCCCAACAGCCAGAGATGCCTGGAGTCTTATCTCCCCAGACTCACCATGCCCAGTTGCAGGGAAGCTGTTACTCGGCTGCTATTTTTAATCTCCCAGGAGGCTCACTCTTTTGTGTCCTACCAGGAAATGTAGATGATTGCTTTACAGATATGAATCACTTTTGCATTCTCTGTAGGTCAGGAATTCGTCAAAATAAGAAGGACACTCTGATTAGCCCACCTTGTGACCTGTGGCTATTCTTTTCAAATAGGCTTTTATTCTCAAATTCTTTCTTGTCAGGCTTAACTTAGGTATCCACTCCCTTTACATCCCCTCCCTTTCTCATCCTCCATAGATTTGGTTTCATACTCATTCATTTATTTATCAAATACTTATTGGGTGCCCACTGTGTGCTGAGTATGCTGTTTTAGGTTCTGAGTACAAAAAAACAAAACAAAAACAAACCTCTGCTCTATTGCATAGGTTATAAAAGGGAAAGATAAGTAGATATTACAGGCATGTGCATGCACAAAGATACACTGTCATACGTGATTAAATGTAGTTGTAAGGTGATAAGGAATTATCTATGTATGTTTGCACACATATGTAGTTAGTGATATGGAGGAAATTGTTTAGGTTTAGAGGGATTGAAAGCATTGGTGGGACACAGATTGCAATTTTTTTATCTGTTTATTTATTTGTTTATTTATTTTAGGGACTGTCTCCATTTGTTGCCTAGGCTAGAGTGTAATGACATCATCATAGCTCACTGCAACCTCAAACTCCTAGTCTCGAGTGATCCTCCTGTCTCAGCCTCCTGAGTAACTGGGATTACAGGTGTACACCACCATGCCAGGCTAATTGTTTTTATAGAGATAGGCTCTTGTTAGGTTGTTCAGGCTGATCTTCCACTCATGGCATCAAGTGATCCTCCTACCTCCACCTCTTAAAGTGCTACAATTGTAGCCACAATTTTAAATAGAATGCCCAGTGTAACCTTATTGAGAATGGACATTTAAGGCATTTTTTGGAGGAGTTTGGAGAAAAGTGGGTATCTGGGGAAAGGGAATTCAATCAGAAAAAACAAGCAACACAAAGATCTTCAGTCAAGGGAGTATCTGGATTGTTTAAGAAATTAGTGTTCAAGGAGCTAATGTGACTATGTCAGAGGGGGAAAGGAGAATACTAGTAGATTCACTAACAAGGAATCTTCACTAACAAGGTAGTTTTATATGGTCTTGAGGACATTCTAAGTACTTTGGCTTTTACTCTGAGTAAAATAAGGAGTCTTTGGAGGGTTTTTAGCAGAAGAGTAATGTAAGATGGCTTTTAAAAGAGTAATGCTGGCTACTATATTTTTGTTCTATTGCAACTGCTTTGTTGGTATATGACTGACATTCAAAAAACTGTGTATATACACGTAAATATACACACAAATATATAATGTATAAGTTTTTTTTTGTTTTTTTTTGTTTTTTGAGACAGAGTCTCAGTATGTTGCCCTTGGCAGATTGACATGGAGTCACAGTTAACAGCAACCTCAAACAAGGGCTCAAGTGATCCTCTTGTCTCAGGCTCCTGAGTAGCTGGGACTACAGGCACCTGCCACAACACCTGGCTATTTTTAGAAATGGGGGTCTCATTCTTTCTCAGGCTGGTCTCAAACTCCTGAGCTCAAGAAATCCACCTGTCACAGCCTCCCAGAGTGCTAGGATTACAGGCATGAGCCACTATGCCCAGCTAATGTGTCAGATTTGATGAGTTGAGATATAAGTATACACCATAAAACCATGACCTCCAATCTATACTGTAAACCTATCAATCACTTCCAAAAGTTTCCTACCACTCTCTTATTTGTTATTATTTATGTGTGTCTTATAAGACCACTTAACATAAGATCTACACACTTAGTAAATTTTTAAGTATACAATACAATATTGTTAAATTTAGGTACTAAGCTGTACAGTTGATCTCTAGTATTAATTGACTTTTTATAACCAAAATTTGTACATTAATACCTCTCCATTTCACTCTTCTCCTAGTCTCTGGGACCTCTAGCATTCTACTTTCCTGCTTGTATGAGTTTGACTATTTAGACTTGTTATATTAAGTGTTATCATGTAATATTTGTCCATCTATATCTGGCTTATTTGACTTAACGTACTGTTCTCCAAGTTCACTCATGTTATTACAAGTGTCAGGACTTCCTTCTTTTTAAGGTTGAATGATATTCCATTTTATACATACATAACACATTTTTTCTTGCATTTTAAAATAATTTTTATTTCAAAATATTAGGGAGCACAAGTGTTCTTATTAAATGGATGAATTGCATAATGCTGAAGTCAAACTGTATTGCTGTGAGAAAAGCCAAGGGCAAACAAAATCCAAAGTAGTAGGGTTAATTCCTTTCTATGTTTGAAAACTATGGGTGCATTTCAATTCCTTTATTGAACCAACAATATTTGAAGCAATATAGTGAGTAGAGAAGAGACATATGCAGGAGATTAACCAGCTGACCAGCAAGATGGATAGAAAAGTGGCTCACAAACATTCCCTGGATAAGGAAATATCCTGCAACAAAAGATTGAAAAGCATATCAGCAATTATTTTCTGATACTAGGGAATGAGTGAGGCTTCCTCCCTGATACCTCAAATGCCAGGTCAGCTGTATCTTGAAACCAAATGGCATTTACAACTTTGCTAAGCACAAACAGGGGGAGCACCCAAAGAGCACTGAAAATTGATGTGAGGAAGAATTACAACCATGACCAAACATCTCCATGTAGTGATGAATAATTCAGGCTGTTACTGACTGAAGCACAGGAATAAACACTTGAAGAAACTAAACTAATAAGAGGAAACTATACCAGAATATTCCACTATTCCAAGCACAACACTATAAAATTCTACTAACAATACATAGCTCACTCTCGTGCTTCTGCCCTATACTCTGGGCTGTCCTCTGTGCCAGGACACTACTTGCCCTTCTTTGACACTGTTCCTCTCTCTTTTGCTGGATTTGAGCATCTAGCTTTGAGATGGTGCAGATACCCCATATGAAGTCTTTGATCCACTGGCAAGGTCCTGGAAAAAGGTTCTGATACTGTCGTCATCTCCACCACCCAAACTATCAACTACACAGAGGACACAGAATCACTCCAAAAGTTCTCATCATTCAGGACCATGGCTCCTACCTGGCCCCTCACCCTCTGTGGCTGCTTGGCACCTCTGCACATGCTCAGCTCCTCCAGGCCTGGCTGCCCACTCTGCCACTGCACCAACACTGGGCATGCCTGGGTGACACAGGCTGCATGAAATATTGTTTCTCAAACCTTCACCTTGAGTCTTTATTTATCCTTGAGGGTTAAATGCATACCCTAAAGACAGCATATACTTGACTTATATTTCTTTATCCAATCAGGCAGCCTATGTCTCTTCAGTGGGGTATTCAAGCCATTAACATTCATTGAGAGAATTAATAAATAGGGTAGAGTTCTCTTTAGCTTGTTGTGTGGGGCTCTGTTGCCTTGTTTTGTCACTTGGACCACTGTGGTAGCTAGGCTTTGTCCTTTATTATATGGGTGTCTTTAACTTTGCTGATGGGCCGATGTGTTGGTCTATGTAAAGTATAAGTCTGAGTACTACTTCCTGCAAATCTGGTCTGGTAGTGGCAAACTTCTTCAGTGTTTGCTTGTCAGTGGAAGATTTGATTTCCCTATCAAATATAAAACTTAGTTTTGCAGGATATAGAATCCAAGGCAGAAAGTTGTCCTGTTTGAGAAGATTGAAGGTAGGAACCCACTCTCTTCTGGCCTATAAAGTTTCCCCTGAGAAGTGAGATGTTACGCTGATGGACTTGCCCTTGCAGGTCAGGTGCTGATTACACCTGGGTGCTTACAAATTTTTCTTTTCTTTTCTTTTTTTGAGACAGAGTCTCACTATATTGCCCTCAGTAGAGTGCCATAGCTTCACAGCTCACAGCAACCTCAAATGTTTGAGCTCAAGCAATTCTTTTGCCTCTGCCTCCCAAGTAGCTGGGACTACAGGCACCTGCCACACAATGCACGGCTAAGAATTTTCTTTTTCAATTTCCCATTGGCTAGTTAATTACAATGTGCCTAGGAGATTCTCTGTTTGAATTGAATCAATCTGGGTTTTTATATCCATCTAGTAGGTGTATGTCTGTATCTTTTACTATGCTTGGGAAATTTTTAGCTATAACATAATCAACTAGGGCTTCCATACTTTTGAAACTCTATTCTTCTCCTTCAGGGATACCTATAATTCATGTTTGTACACTTAATGTACCCCCCTAACTCTCTCAGACATTGCTCTGCCACTACTCTCTTCTTTTCTGGCTCTTTAAATGACTGGGTTAGCTCCAGCACATTGTTTTTAAGCTCTGAGATTCTTTCTTCTCTATGATTTAATCTATTGTTGAAACTTTCTACTAAATTTTGAAACTCTCTGAATGCCTCCTTCAATTATTTAAGCTCCCTTATATCCTTTCTAATTTTGTCCAGATCCTTGGAGACTTTGTCTTTAATTATGTTAATTTCTTGGGACATTTTTGGGATATTCTTTTGCTGTTTTTTTCTACATGCCCTTCAATTCTCTACATCGTTTTAACCAGCCAACCATAATCTGAATTCCATTTCTGTCATTCCCAGAATTTCCTTATGAGTGAAATCTTCTGTGGTAGCTCCACTGTGATACCCTGGGGGAGCTGATCTGTTCTGGTTCTACATGTTGCCAGAGCTTTTTTTGCTGGTTTCTCCTTCTTTGTTATATCCTTCCACTAATTTCTTCTCTCTATTCTTCCTTCCCTTTGTTCTTCTTTGACTCTAGGCTTTGAGGTTAAAATGACCCTGTCAGTGATAGAAGTACCATGCTGCATAAACCATAAGGAGTCACAAGTTTACTGGTAATGAAAGAGCTACAGGAACAAGATGAGGGTGGTATCGTTCCTGCTGTCCCTTCCCAACTCCACTTCTCCCAAATAACTATCAAATCTCCATGGCAGATAGTCCTCAAGAGATTATCTAAGCAAAAGTCACAACTTCCATATGTTCGATAACCCCTATCTGGGACCTTACAATCTAAGAGAGTTAAACTCACTTTATAATCTCTCAGTAAGGTGACGGCTGTTTGGCTAATTGGAACTGTCAAAATCAATAAGAAAAGTTTAAAAACAGTCATGACAAGCCACTCTGAAATGAGGAAGAGTCTGTAAGTCACTGATTAGTATGATTTTTACAGAGAAAGCTATATAGTTCTTTCCTAAATTGAGCATTAAGGTATAAAAGCTCCTTATTCTTCAACACATTTACAGTTTGAACACATGTAATCCAACATCTTCTTCTAGGCAGGGATTTAATGAACATTTTGTGAGAACATCTGTTTGTTATTTATCTTTGTCTCATTTTACACATCAGCAAATCCCACTTTACCACCAAGACAGAATAAAAATCACCATTTCATTACACAGCGTTCATAATTTTAAGCTTCAATGCAGAGGAAGAGAAGCTGTCGTCAGCACTGTATTCTACCTGATGTTACGAGGAAGAAGTACAAGGGTAAGTGCAGAGGGGAGATGATTAAAATATATAAATTACTTTAACATACATTCTTCCAATGGCTACTAGTTTTACTATTCCAGCAAGTGGGAATTAAAAGCTACTCTATCTTATTTTGGCCTCTTTGGAGTTTATGTTTTTAAAAAAGGGTGGTTCTAACTAAATGAACTTTTTTTCCTGTATGTTCTAAAAAAGAAACCTCTACTGGGCTTACCAGGTATAGATCTTTGAAAACTGGGAAAGAGAGATACAGATAGAGATAGAGATAGAGATAGAGATAGAGATAGAGATAGAGATAGAGATAGAGATAGAGATAGAGATAGAGATAGAGATAGAGATAGAGATAGAGATAGAGATAGAGAGATAGAGTGATAGAGAGATAGATAGATAGATAGATACACAGGCTACAGTTTCTTCAATGTTCCCATCCTACTGCTTGATGCTACTGAATGGCATTTCTAAGTGTTCCCACTAGTCATTATGAGAAGGAGCCAGTATAAAGACCATTAGGAATGACCAGTACCATGAGCTAAGGCGAGTGCAAAGCAGGGGAAGAATTTTATCAATTTAGGCAAAGTGACTAAAGTCATTTCTGTACAGCACATCCATCATAGTATCCACTTGTGAATATTTTATGTCTTAAGGTAAATAACAATATTGAGTCAAATCTTAATTATAACAGTAGTTATAGCTGACTTTTCCTAGATCCAAATATATTATTGTACATGCCCTGGAGAATACTAAAATATGGAATAAGAAAGGCAAAGTCCTTGCCTTAAAGGACTTACAATCATTTCCTCCTAATGGTCATTTATAGTAAGATATACACCACTAGTTTTGTATCAGGGGCATAAGTTTGGGACACATAAACTCACTAAAGAATAGAAGGATATGCCTGTGTAATACCCAATTGAATATTGCATTAGATGGTATAGAAAACAAGTACTACTGCAGTTCAGAGGAGAAAATTGGCGTAGGCTAGCAGAAGAAGAGAAGTCTTTCTGTGATGTATAGCATTTTAGTTGGGTAAGTTGGACAGGATTTAGAAAGGTGAAGGAGGAAGGCAAAGAAATAATAAAATTAATCTATAGCATGTGGTTCATCTAACACTTGAGTTATTTACCACAAAAGTGTTTTGAAGATCCCTCCCCATAATACCATCAAACAGGTAAAGGAGGAGACAAGGAGATATATACATTTCCTTTATACCTCTCTTTCTAAGCAACTGAAGAACAGAAACCTCAGATAGAAATAGATCTGAATATTTGATTAAAGTAATTGATACTAAAATATGATTGAAGCTTAACCTTCCCATGAGACATTTGTATCTTAAGAGATCATCAACCAATGCAGAATCTCTAATTAGTGTAATCATATGGGGAAAGTATTTTGAAACTGGGAGAAGCCCCCAAGAGCATTCTTCTTCTCTTCGTCTATTTTAGAAAGTGGTGTTCCCTCCCCACATAATCTGCTAGAGCATATGATATGCAGGATCACTGAGGGTTGAATATCCCTTTTCCCCCTTATTTCCAAGAACTTCTTTACCTCATTAGGCTCCTCTTACTTGATGAATATAGAAAACTGAAAATAATGAAAACCATCTCAGAAATTATTCTAAATAAATTACCATTTTCTTCAGCATTAGTTTTGTTCTGTTTTATTTGATTTGATATTAATATATAGGAAGTCATTTAAGGTTGATAAAAAGCAAAATTTTCATGGGTGATATAAGTAGTCACTTTTATTTATCTCAGTGATTCTCATCCAGGGTGGTATAATATCCCTTGAAGATCATATCAGAACCCTTAAGAAATCTTTTTCAAAGTATCTCTCCCCAACCTTTGATATTTGGATATTTCCACATGGTAACATATCCCCTCTGTACTTGATTTCAGCATCAGCCTAGAGTTAATACTTTAAAACTATTACCTACCTTCATTCCTAATCTACCTCTGGATGACAGATCATATGCTAATGAAAGCAATGAAGGAAAGAAATAAATGAAAAGAAGAAAGGAATAAATATGAGAAGAATTTTTTTTTTTTTTTTTAACCTAGAGGCAATATACAATACTAGCTTTCTAGTTAACTAAGCTTTAAAATCCTGATTGAATTCTCTTCATTCTTGAGGACTGGCTTTCTACTCTCCATACTCTAACAAAGAAGTGTACTAAGCTGTGTTTGTCATGGCCAAGAAAACCACATGGTAAACACTCTGTTCCATCTATAAGTGAGAAACATATGACATGGTACTCTTGGCACCATCTATGCAGGGGTGTCCAACCTGCGGCCACATGCTGATTTGGGGAGCACTTTTTATAGCTTATCTGTGGTACAGATATCACAAAAAGCATGCACGAGCCTTTTCTGTTGCTAATGAGATTTCATTAGTGTTTGTGTATTTAATGTCTGGCCCAAGACAACTCTTCTTCTGCCAATGTGCAGCACAGAAGAAAAAAAGGTTGGACGACCTGATTCTAAGGTATGGAGTGTAAAGGAATTGGAAAGGTTCTATAAAATAATTGACTCTTTAGTAGTAAAGGTTAGGAAGAAGGGGAAAAGGCAAATAAACCGGTATTGCAAGGTAGGTAGCACAGATGATCACTGCAATGCAAGGAAGTGGGCCATAGTACAGAAATCTTGAGGTGCTACAGCTTAATAACCAAGGAGCAAACACAGAAAGTAGTGTTAAGCAAGGAAATGAGGTATAGAAGAAGGAAAAAAGAGAAATAAAAGATAATACCCTTTTCAGGTGGGAAGGTCAAATTCACATGTAACTCTGAAATCTCAGTAAATTCAGCTAATTTGTAATAATCTATTCCAGTGGTTCTCAACCCATGGGTCATGACCCCTTTTTAACAATGTAAATACACTGCAGAATTAGGAAGGTTGAGAACCACTGAATTCTATTCCATTATCAAAAGGCATCCTTGCTATGGTCCAAGAGCAAAAACAAAAGACACAAAAAGAACACATACACATTGATACACATGCATGCATAAACACATATCTATGCATAAGTATTAAAATAGAAACATGCACAGAGATGTGCATACACAGCCACTAGTGACCCAGACACATATGCATGCATGCACACACATGTACATGTACACATTCACCCCAGGATGAGTCTGAGTAAAAGAAAATCATCTCTGACTTAATTTTCTCCTTAACTGTTTCTCTTGGCTTCACGAAGATGGGAATAATCCCAATAAAATGCAAGAGGTTGTCACTGAATAGGATGCTTCATTTTGGTTCTCTTATATTACCTATTTACACCATATGGATTCTGGCTACTTAGAAAACAAAATGGTAGTTGCAAAAAGTATAGGCTTTGGTTCTGAAGTGGTATTACTGGTGAGAAATGGTATAGAGAAATGATATAGAGCCACCCCTCATAGGGTCTTATGTGAGGTATGTGCCTTTTAAAAATTAGTCACTCTCTATAGATTCAAAACAATCCATTTAAAAATCCAAGCTGCTTTTGTGCAAAAATTGACACTGATTCTGGGCAGCACCTGTGGCTCAATGGAGTAGGGTGCCGGCCCCATATGCCAGAGGTGGTGGGTTCAAACCCATCCCCAGACAAAAACTGCAAAAAAACAAACAAAAAAAAATTGACACTGATTCTAAAAGTCATATACGAATGCAAGAGACCCAGGATAGCTAAAACACAATCTGGAAAAAGAACAAAATTGAAGGACTCTCACTTCCTGATTTCAAAATTACTACAAACTGACAGTAATTAAGATAATGTGGTAAGAGTAGGAATATAGATCCATAGAACAGAATTGAGTATTCAGAAATAAACACTCATGTTTACCTTCAATTGATTTTTGACAAGAGTGCCAAGACCATGCAGTGGAGGAAAAATAGTCTTCAATAAATGATGCTGAAACAATTGGATAGCCACATAAATAAGGAAGTTGGACCCCTACCTCACATCATACACCACAATTAACTAAAAATAGATCACACACCTACATGTAAGAGCTAATTTTTTTTGGGGGGAAGATTCATTGAGGGTACAAAGAATCAGGTTACACTGATTGCACATGTTAAGTAAAGTCCCTCTTATAATTATGTCCTGCCCCCAAAAGGTATGTCATGCACTGTGACCCCCCACCCCCTCCCTCCTTCCCTCTCTGCTCTCCCCTTCTTCCACCCCCCAACCATGTACTAGATCATTAATTGTCCTCATATCAGAATTGGGTACATAGGATTCATGCTTCTCCATTCTTGGGATACTTTACTAAGAAGAATGTGTTCCACTTCCATCCAGATTAATAAAAAAGATGTAAAGTCTCTACCTTTCTTAATGGCTGAATAGTATTCCATGGTATATATATACCACAGTTTGTTAATCCATTCCTGGGTTGGTGGACATCTAGGCTGTTTCCACATTTTGGTGATTATAAATTGAGCTGTGATAAACAGTCTAGTGCAAGTGTCCTTATGGTAAAAGGATTTTTTTTTTCTTCTGGGTAGATGCCTAGTAATGGGATTTCAGGATCAAATATAAGGTCTAGCTCAAGTTCTTTGAGAGTTCTCCATACTTCCTTCCAAAAAGATTGTATTAGTTTTCAGTCCCACCAGCAGTGTAAAAGTGTTCCCTTCTCTCTACATCCATGCCATAAGAGCTAAATTTTTAAAAAACTTGTAAGAAAATATATGTCAGGGAGAAGGGAAATAAGAAAGTGGGGAGAGCGAAGAAAGGGAGGGGATTGGTATGTGTCACACCTCACTTCTGGCACCACTTGTCAGAGCCCAAGACTGGCCAGGTCTCAAGCCCAGCTTAACTATGTTCCAGACGCGGACAGCCAAGTTACCTTGCTCAGGTCTGTTAGGTGCCTGAGGGCTATCTACTTTAGCTGGAGAGAGCGTCTTAGAGAGAGTAAAGCAGTCTTAGTATAGACAAATCTTAGTCTTTAGCAGAGCTTGGTGATCTTCAGCAGAGAGATGCCATGCTGGCATTCTGCAGGCAGAAGAGGAGACAGAGTTAGAGTAAGCGAGTCCGTGATAGACTGTGCACACTCCTGACTGCCTTCTCCAGCCTAATATAAGGCAGATCTCGTGCCTCTCAACAACATAGGTGTAGAGACTGCCAATTCACCACAGTTTGCTCTCATCTTGCAAGCTCTCGTGCTTGTTAGGAGAGCTAAATCCCTCCATGCCCTTTTCACTAAGGTGTTCCATTGAGCTATACAGGTATTTCTTTCTTTTTTTTTTTTCTTAATTATGAAATTTATTTTTTTTTCAATTTTTATTTTTATTAAATCATAGCTATGTACATTGATATGATCATGGGGCATCATACACTAGTTTCACAGACTGGTTGACACATTTACATCACACTGGTTAACAAATAACTCTCATTCCTCCTAGTCATAGGCTATACTGGCATTTACAGGTATTCTCCCACTTAATGGGTACAACGTAAGGGTGTACGGCACTCCTCTTGGGTGCAGGACTAAACTACAAGAGGGTAGCTTGCCCTAACAAATGCAAATGGTGTAACCTAGTTGTTTGTACCCTCACATTAACATGAAATAAAAAAAAATGGATGAAATATTATAAAAAGAAAAGATAGGAGCAAATCTTCATGACTTTGACTTAAGCAATGTTTTGTTGTTGTTGTTGTTTTAAATATACATATATGATACCAAAACACAAGCCGAAGAAGAAAATGAAAATAGATAACTGGCTTTTATCAAAATTAGAAATGTTCTACTGCATATGATATAATCATGAAAGTGGAAAGACATCCTATGGTATGGCAGAAAATATTTATAAAACCACAATACCACTTTACACCCATTAGGATAGCTAAAATTAAAAAGGCAGACAACAGTGTGTTGACAAACTTATTGAAAAACTAGAACTCTTATTCATTTTCAGTGGGACTGTAAAATTGTTCAGCTACTTTGGAAAACAATTTTGATGCATCCTCAAAAAGTTAAACATAGAGCTATGATATGACCCAGGTATAAACTCTTAGGTATGCTCCTAAGAGAAATTAACACATACCGTATATACTCGAGTATATATAGTATATCCACATAAAATCTTACACAAGCATACTATAGCGGCATTATTCACAATAGCCAAAAAAAGTGGAAAGAACCCAAATCCCCATCAATATTGAATAGATAAACAACTGTGGCATCCCTATACAATGTAATATTATCTAGCCATAAAAAGAAATGAAATACTGATTCACTTCAACACGGATTAACTTTGAAATCATTATACTAAGTGAAAGAGGCCAGATGAAAAATGCCATATATTTTATGATTCCATTCGTATGGAATGTGCAGAATAGGCAAATCCATAGAGGGTAGATTAGTAGTTGCCTAGCACTGGGGTATATGTGTATAGGCGATTGTGAGGTAATGGCTAAGGGGACCTAGGTTTACTTATGGGGAGGAGGGTAAAAAATGTTCTAAAATTATAATTTCAATGATGGTTGCATAACTCTGTGACTATACTAAAGATCACTGAATTATATATTTAAACAGGTGAATTGTATGTCATATAAATCATACCCCAATAAAATAAAAACCATCTGTCACTCGGGGAGCATATTATAACTGCTTTCCAACATTTCTAGGGGTTATCAAAAAGAAGCAGGGTGAGGTTGCTTGCTATAGCTCTAAGGAGTAAGCAGAATCAGAGCCACCACACTATACAACTCCAGAGGCCTCAATTCATGTTGTAGTTTGTGTGGATGGTACTATACTTGAAGCAATGGATAGAAGCTGAAGGAAGAAAGATCTTGGCTCATTTGTGCAAACATTCAATAAATAAAGATATTTAAATATATTCAATAAATAAAGATATTCAAATATCAAATGTCCTACTTCATAATGGAGGGTACCAAATTATTGCAAACATCTAAGTATAAACATAATTGACCACTTGAGAATTAAGTGGATACAAGTAACAGATTATGTATGGAAGGAGGTAGGTGGACCTGACTTGACCACATTTATGGTTTTTTATAACCCTAAAATTCTATTAAAATGCATATATTACAAAACCCTTATGAACTTTCATCTGCAAACCTGTTTTTCATTCTTAATCATTTCCTCATTCGCTAGGAATAAAGGATTACTTATATATTCCCACTAGGGTGACAAGTCCCAATTGTGATTTCCTCTGAAATAATAAAACTTGATGCCATGGTTAAGGCCATTTCTAATGTTTATATCTGTGGCTGAGTGAGTTAGAAATGAGCCCATCTACAGACTCCCATTTTAAAATCTGTTGCTATAAGGGCAGCACTTCAAAAATGTTACTAAGAACAACATACTACATTGTACTTAATACTGCTAATGATAAATAGGAATCATTCAGGACTCTATCTTTGATCTCTTTCCTCTCTCTTCTGTCCTTTCACTAAGTATAGAATATGCAGGCTGTTGATTTTTACAAGTTGCTCCCAAAGTTCCAGAATCTACCATTTGGCTAAAGGTTCCAAATATTTTGGCTGAAGTTCACAAATGCCATAAGAAATTGGCACTCTATTCTGCAATGCTTTCCTTTCTGTCAATAACTTTAACTTGGGTTCATAAAGGGAAAGCATTTGGCAAGTGGTCCATTTTGATACAGATATAAAACCTCATAGGGTTAACAGTCCTATACTCCATTTTACACTTTAAAACCATTGGGAATGATTTTATACTGAAAAGAAAGAAGTGCAGATACTATAAGAAAAGCTACTTATCCATCACATGTTTCACAAAAGAAAGGGGTAATTTAATATCCTGTGAGGGGCAGTTTACCAATAGTTCCCTGGGGATTAGAACTGGCTAAATAGCTTCAAGTACCTCCCTCACTGGATTGGTCAAGTATAGGCAACATGTATACTAGGTGCTAAGCAGTGCTGACTGACTTATTCTGGCTCCCTGACATCTTAAGCACACACAAAAAAACCTGTACCAAAAATCTCCAATGGAAAACATCTGCAATGAAATTTTACTCATTGTCTAGCTAGTACACCAGAGCCTTACTCCAAATCCCAACCTCAGAGTTCATGCCTTGGAACTGTGTTCTAATGTTCTAACATAGCCCTTCTGTTACTTCCAGTAATAAATCCCTATGGAGAAGGTCCAAGAAGGGCATTGCCTTAGATCATGTTCCATGTTAGAGTGAGATGCTTCTACACAGCTTGTGCTTTATCTGACCTTGATGTGAGGCCAACAAAAGAAATGTTCAGTAGAGTTTGCTATTGGGTGGAGGTTCTTTTTATTTTAAGTAGCTGTAAATATTTGACAAAATAATTAGGTCCTTTTTACTTTAATTCCTTCAGACCATTTCTTCTCAGACCTATTTCTTTCTCCTCTTGTTAAAAGTCTCACAAGGCCTATGGGTAGGGCACTGAGGGAATACTACTTGAGAAGGTGAGAATAGTACTGGAATCCCAGGCTCATTTCTCCAATGGTCATATTTCTGCCTGTGCTTATCCCTTTTTCTGCCAGATTGTGCTCTTTATTGCTTACACTACTCAAAATAGCTGTGAGCGCCAATATTCACGAACTACTCAAGCTGTCTTTATTGTATTTACTTTGTGTCACACCCTCATAAACCGCTATCCTTAGGTCCCTTAAGCATTTCAATTGCTCTTTTTCCATTTCAAGCACCTCAATTCCAGAGAATGGAAACTTGGGCAGAGCCTTATTACCAATTAAAAAGGGATTCTCACTACTTTGCTTTAAGTTATTTGTCCATATCCGCGACACTTACTGAGAATCACACTGGCTTTTAAAATGCTGTATCATGTCGCATACCCTGAATATAGTTTACTATCCTCTGTCACCTGTAGATGTTTAAAAGCATGAATCAAATTTACTTTTGATGACCATGTCTGTTTTACATCTATTTGTTTGATATTTATAACCGAGATAAAATGTAATATGCCACCCAAAAGTTTTCCAGAACAGTATGACTTATGTGCAGATTATCATCATTTTTATTAAATATGGACTATCACGCAATTATTTTATGTTCTTCACATTCCTTATGACAAACTGAGGTGAATTCAGTTTGTACACCTTCCACTGAAGAAGCTGGGAAAATTTTCATGACTCAGCAGAGTGTATGAGGGTTGTGGCTCTTTGCAGTTCCTGTCCTACCTCCAAGCCTAAGGGCAGGGTTTGGGAGAATGCCAACCACATTTGGCAGTAAGAGTCAGCAGTCTGTTAGGCTGCAGGGGATGGGAGTGGCAATAAGTAGAATGTATAAAGAATCTAAAGAAGTTTTTTTGTTTTTTTTTTTTTAACAATCTCTTAGTCAGAAGCTCTAATTGAACACAGTCCCAATTGCTGCTCGGTAGACTGTTAACATAGGGAGTGTTTACACTCTCCCACTTTATACTAATCTGGGATTTTTGTGCGGGAACACTCTAGTACTAATAACATCTCTCTTTCCATCTTTCTGCCTTCCTCTCCTTCCCACACCTATAATCACAGGGAGGGAAGGAAGGAGGATGGGGGAGAGAGAGAAGGCAATCATTCACAATTACATGTATAAGTTATAATAAAAAGCAACAGGAATGCAGGCTTTGGAGTCGGGAGGGAGAGCTGTGCACAAGTTAGTAGTATATACAGCCTTGAGAAAGAAGAATAACATTTACTGAGAGTGCTACTAAGGATTAAATGAAACAATTTATGTAAATAGCCTACAGTATACCTTTAAAACATATTTCCCTTCATCTCCACTCTGGTTTAAATGATAAAGAGTCCTGATCAGAATGAACTTTTTCATTAAAAGTAGAAATGTCTGCCTTTCTAAACAAAGTAAAAAGTGTCACTGAAAATTGTAAATGTAGTCATGGGGAAGGGAGAGGCAAGAGTTTAAAATTTTCCTTTAGATCCAAATTGGTTTTGTCTTTAGGTACTTCTCAAAAACTATAGCTGTGGTACTATCTCTTTGGTCCTCAAAACAAAAGAACCTATTTGCAGAGTGCTCCAGGGTGAGTGGCACTTTAAAACACTGGTTTTGAACTCCGTTAGGCAGCTCAGTGAGTCTGGATACAATTGATTCTGGGAGTGAGTTTGAATGGTACAAAGCGGGGTGGTGGTGGTCTGCTGTCCTTTGAAAACAGAAAGCAGAGCCAAAGGAAGTAAAGAAAGAAAAGGGGCAGAGGAGAATTTTTCAGGATGTGCTAAAAATTTTAGCAATTGAAAAGAACACAAAGAACTAGGATCTAGGCAACAGAGGGCAGGTCAAGCAGGCATGATTATTTACCATGTAGTTTCCATAGATAAGAATAGTCAAGTACATTACTCTACTCATGTGTTTTTTCCCCCAATACTACAGATTCTGACACTGGGTTCTTTTTAGCCACCAAGTACAAGTAATACACATGATGAACTCTCTACAATGATAAAACATAAAAGGACCTAGATTTATGTCTCTTTATGTAGAGACTACAATCTACTTCTGATCATATTCTTCCAAAGTGTTAATGTTATTTTAAATAATGAAATCACACTGAAAGGGATATACTACTGGTTGGAGGAAGATTCGTCAGAGTACAAAAATGGAAGCTAAAAAATAGTGAGTCATGAGTGGCCAAGGAGCTGAACAGTACAAAAGAGAATAGTGAAAAGATCTATGAAAACTAAAATGTATAAAAGTATTTATGATGTAAACATTAAAGGGAGGAGCTCTTTGTTTTGATTAACTCAACCTTTTTGTCCCTAACTAAAAAATCAAGACTTAATAGCCATCTCTCAACAACAAACTAAATGTGATGAGAAAAATACTACTGATGAGAAATGCGGAGTGTAGATTTCATTTAAATTTAATTGGGATCATAATTTGCTAAATCACTTCTATGGATAAATCACTTTAAACCACTTTTAAAACTTAAACTATCCATAAGAAGTTTAAAAGAATTGCAAAATCCTATACGTCAAAGGAAACAACATTCCAGTTTGATTTCCTGTCCAAATAATTATCACTATGGCCATCTAGACTCTTAAGAGAAGTACTCTTTCTGGATAGCCAAACTTTTTCAGCAGTACTTCCAAAACTACATCCAATAGCCACATGTAATTGTTTAAATCTTAATTTAATTAAACTTAAATAACATTAAAAATTCACTTCCCCAGTTGTAGTACCCACACTTCAATGGTCAACAGCCATATGTGGCTAGTGGCTACTGTGTTGGGAAGTGAAGATATAGAATATTTTATCACCATATGGATTAGATACTCAGAGAGAAAGATTTTCAGCATTGTAACAAAAAATTCAAACCATTTTAATTAGTTTTTCCACAATGTAATTAATATATAAATATTATATATTATATATATTCCATAGAGAATATACATCAGTATTTAACACCTTATCTTTGACTTTGAACAGTGATTCTCAAAAGTCAGACATACCAAAGAATCATCTGTGGAGTTTGCTAAATACAGATCACTCAGATAGGTCTGGTATGGAGAAATCTTCATTTTAAACATATGTTCTAGGTTATACTGCCACGAGTAGTTCCTAAACCACATTTTGAGAAACACTTTGATTATGCATCAAAATTTCCAATTATCACTTTACATAGACTGATTAATTTTCTTGAATATGTAAGTATTCATATAGGCAAGCCTTTATCTCTCCACAAAAAGGCAAAGTGTTTCACAAATACAAAAGAAGGAGCTTTCAAAATATGGTAGATCTAGGCAAGGATGAGTATCGAGAAGAAAAATCAAGAAGAAAATTATACCAGAAACAAATCTTTTGAACAGAATATTCCAGAGTATCTATGCAAAGCAGAAGTGGTCTAGCCATTTGACTTCAGAAGCTCTCAGACTTTGGAACAGGTCTAATCCTTAGGCTAGCAGGAGAAGAGAAAAAGCTCTGGTGGTGCAGCTGCTGAAGGCCTGAATATTGTATGTGAGTACTAACTATATGTAAGGCACAAGGCTATGTGTTAAGAGATGAGTAAAATATGGTTGTGACTTCAAGAACTGAATCTAGTGGAGGAAGACAGGCTGAAAATAAGTATTAAATACAGTAGCAGGTGTGATTTAAGTACAACCTCAATTATTGAGACTAGGGCTCTAGGGCTTTTGGAGATGTGAAAGATGGCAATTTAAATGTAGAGAACAGCATAGGGAAAGAAAAATGAGCTTGAAAATTTGAGCTATACCTGATGACCCAGAAGTGGTCTGGAGTGGCAGGAAAATAGGATGTTGAGAGGGTTGAGTAGCGGAGATAAGGGTGTGATGAAAGGCATTCTGGGTGGTTGGAACAAAACCATGGATGAGCCTTAATGCTTATTTGAAAAAAAAAACAGAGTCCCTTAGAAGACTTTTGAGGAGAATGACAGAATAAGATCTGTGTTTAGGAAGAACATTCTAACAGTTAGGCATAAAATGGCACAGGGAAAGAGTAGATGCAGAGATGATGTGCTATGATTGGTCATTTAGCTGCATGGAAGAAAAATTACACTCTGGTTGGCAATGTTTCTTTTTGCAAAAAGCTGAGAATAGAGAGAGGCAACAGAATATGAAAGAGATTTTTAAAACAAAGCTTAAAAACTGGAAGGAAAAAAAAAAAAAAAGAACATGAGTAGCGGCAATGTTTAGAAAATGCTGGGGATTCAATGCTCTACCCTGACTCTGTTGGTAGAGAATATCAGAAATGGAGGTCAGAAAAAAGCAAAAATTTCTAGCAGTCTGGTGAGCACTCACCTAAAACTAAACTGTTTAGGTCTTTTGATATCTGCTCTGGGTAACACACAGGTGGGCAAACAGCTTCTTCAATGAAGTACCCTTGAAGACAGCGTATTCCATAGTGGTTAAGAGCAAGAGTTCTGAAGACAAATTTCCTGTGATTGAATACTGATTATGTTGCTCGGCAATTGTGTCATGCGGTAGGCAGGTAACTTAAACTCTGTATCTCAGTTTTTCTAACCTTTAAATGAAAATAATACTACCCGCTTCATGGGAGTGCTGTTAAGATGATTATATATATTTATGTATATACACATATATATATATACACACACACACACATATAGATGGCATTTATAACATAGCCTGGCACAGAGTAAGCATTCAGTAAATGTTAGCTATTCTTATTATTGATGTGTACATGTGGGTGGAGAACACACACTTCACTGTATTATGCTCAATGAATCTGTATAGTTTATCAGCCCAAGGAGCATCTGCAGTATACTGTCCTGCATAGATAGCATGCTTTAATTACTGTATTATTCATAATGAACATAGTAAGTTATTTTTGGGAAAAGGAAGGTAAGAATAAATTTTCAATTTTATAAATATTCTTAGTGATCCTCTTAAGTAAGCTGGTGTAAGCTGGCTCCAGAACACCACTGTATACTAATACCAACCCTTATATTCCTATCCATACGACCTGCCTTTCACTCCCACAAAACAGATTCGCAGGTTTACTGAAGAAAAAAATCCATCAGACAATTCAACTTCAGTTCCCTGAACAACTAGAACCTAGAAATCTACCCCTCTCTAATTTCTCTGAGCCTCAAACAAGACAGTGAAAAAATGATTATTTTGCAGACTACTTTCTTTAGCCAATCAGAAAATGTCAATTTCTTATAAAAGCCCCAGTAAGGTCTTTTTCATTTATATTCAGAGTGCTTGTTCCCAGAAAAAGGAACAGAGTAAGAGGTGTTAGCCAGAGCTTCCAACTACACAGGAAATTTGTTACCTGAAACCAAGTTTAATATGGAACTTCCAATCACATGCCTACTGTGCCCAGTTCGCCTTACTATTAATCCTGATGTATTCCCCCCAAGGTCCCGCCTATATCTTTTTAAGTGTCAAATCCATTTAAGGTTAAAGAATGATGAAAGGGCTTTATATCATCCTCTTTTCTTTTTGCCAGAAGGAAATAATACTAGGATAGCTCTACTTTAAGACATGTTAACATATAAAGATACCATCTTAGATAAGGATAAATTACAATTACATGGTATCTGAGATAATATGTTCATTACTATCTTTCCAAAAGTCTCATAAACAGGTTATAACAATACTTGCTCTATCTCTAGCTCATTTTCTTGACAACCTTCTCAAATATTCATTGTAAAACACTGAAGAAGAATTTTCCATAGCATTAACATCCAGTCATTTCTCCAGTACACAGGATAGTTTCTAATAAATTCAGGTCTAAAAATGATCCTTCGAGATGTTTCATGGAGGCTTTTAAAGAAAGTTTTACCAGAAAGCTAGTATAAGCTACTAAACTATCTGAGTCCATTTGCTGAATTGATAACGTAGCTTTAAATAGTATTCCCTTTTTCAATGGGAAAGAAAGTATTTTTTTCCTTAAACCTAAGGAATTTAAAATTGAAGAACCATTTGGGAATTTAAAAAGATGGGAAGGCTATCTACTAGATAGAGAGATAAACAGAAAGAAAAGTGTGAAACTGAATTAGCTATATATTTTTTATGCTGATTTGAACAAAATAATCTTAAAAACATACAGCACTTCACATCCACAGCTAGTATACCTAAAAATACACATATTTTCATGAAAATAATCTTATAAATTTATTGAGAAGAATATTAAAAATAAACTAGCTTATTCCACATTAGACTTTTGGATTTGGATAACATTTTGCTTCCCCAAAATATCACAAGGCTCTACTTTGCTTCCCCAAAATATCACAAGGCTCTACTTTCATTCACATTGATAAATAAATTAAGGAAAACATTAATTATAATTATACATCTGTAAAATTAATCTGGAAAGCACATATTAAAATAAATGTTGGATTAACAAGTTTTGAAAAAATCTCTAGAATCCTATCAAAAAAATACATTATTTTCCCAATGAATGATTGAATTTAGTCTTAACTAATAGCATAAATCAAATTTACTCTGGATCCATCAACTGAGAGGCAGCCTGGGTCAAGAGAAGGAAAAAGAACAAATTCTTGAATCAGATAATATAACCTAGAAGTTTAGGCTCTGCCACTTATTAGATATGTGGTGTGAGATATATCTAATCTCACACCATTAGATTAGACTGACCATAAAGGGCAGGTCTTATGGATAGAAGTATAAGGGTTAGTATACACCGGGAAATGGTGTTCTGGAGCCAGCTTGTACCAGCTTACTTAAGAGGATCACTAAGAATATGTATACATGTGTCAGGCCAGCTACTTATCCTCTGAGTCTCAGTTTTCTTACCTATAAAATGGAGATCATACATAGCATCATCACCGACCTCATACAAGGTTGTTATAAGAATGAACTAAAAAAGTATATGTTAAATCACTATATGTAGTATAGTGTATAAATGTTTTTTACCATATCCACTATGATTCAATAACCAACAACTATACTGCAATTATAATTTTTAGTAGGGTAAAACCATTTTTAATAGAATAAAACTATTAAGGAACTAAATATGTATTCACTATTAGCATACAAATAAAATTCAGTCATAAAAGTCACCTATTTAAATTTGATATTATTTATTGGGTCATTTTGGAATCGAGAGACAACAAAGAGACAATGTTACCATTTTTTTAATGCAAACATTTTTATTAGGATAGAGAAGTTCTTCCCAGATATAGTAAATTCCAGTAGCATAACAAAATCTAGCATTTTTCACTGTCAGAAACTCAAACCAGTAACACTGGTCCATGAGAAACCTCTATTAAACAAAGCAATAATTTCCATGCCAACTTATCTATTTAACTTTGTAGTGGGGAAAATGAGGTAGCCTCTGGTTTTAACTAGAAGAGAAAAACCTCAACAACTTCTCACATTAAAATGTACAGAAATGGCTCTTCTCGAATGAAGCATGCATTGGAGTATACAGAAAACATCCAGCAAGCACAACTTTCCAACACTTAGCAAAACAAATCAACCGATACCCAAAGAAGAAACTGAAGCTATAAATTCAAATAAATGGACTGCAGGGAGACTACACAAACCTGCTGTTGCTTTAATTGCAGACAATTCAATTCAGCAGCTGTTGGTCCAGGCACTAAGGTTCACTGTATGCTCTTCAACGTAACCTTGAAATATTGTCACTCACTCACTTCTCCACATCATCTGCATGCTGTCCAATTAATGAGGAGCGAAATCAACTGTCAAACCACGCATCAAAACAGAACATGATCTTTTAGCTCTTAAGCACAGGAGCACAATATTTTAAGAATAATAAAGCAAGAATGAAGATGAAAGTCCTTGACAATAAATGATATTCAAACTTGTCAAAACATGTGGTTATAGGAACTAAGCTTCTGTTCTGTTCAGCAAGAAAGTGAAACTTTCTCGGGTTTTTTTTTTCATTTGCAAGGGTTCTTTCTAACTATTGTATAAGAAGCCTTTCAAACAACATTCACCAATACCTAATCAGAGTCTTCAAGTTCTTCATTATTATGGCCCAATATGTTTCTGAAAGCTTAAGAGAATACTTAAGAAACACTTTGGGTCCAATGATATTTTACAATACAGATGGTTTGGGGCTGATATTTTTAGCCTTGCTGTTCCCAGCACTTTTTTTTTCTATCAGGAGAATAAACAAACAACAATAATATATAATGCTCATCAATCTAAGTTCAATAATGAAATACAAATAAATTTATCAAACAGATGTGTTCTAGAATGCTTTCTATTTGAAGTTTCCTTACTCTTAACTATATCCCAAATCTATACAACCAATTAACAAATACAGGACTTAATAAACTCAAAAGAAACATAACATATTAAGTATTTAGAAATTTCTTTTCACTTCCAAAGCAGTGAGTCTTCTGTGCAAATACTCTAGACTATATCTCATACTACCAGTTGCAGACATCAGACTTTGGAAATTCAATACAAGAATACACCAGAGAAGCGTGCACAATTAAGGGATCGGGACTACCAATTTAACAGAAAACCCAGATTTTACACAGCAATCTGCTACAAACATTATAGCTGGGGGAGGCATGTTTTATGCGGCTATTTTATTTAGCTCATTAGAACCTTATTTGTCCCTTCAGTACAGTTGAACTGAAGGCAAAATAAGAAAGAGAAATGCACTTTGAAACAAAAGAGAAATTTCAGAGAAAATAAAACATACTATACCTGTATATTGTACCAGGAACATTGTGACACTCTTCGGGGAACTGTTTCACGTTGTATCCTATTGTGAGTTATTCTCTCTTTACCCTCTTCTCTTCACAGAAAGAAAAGCCAAAGCACCCAAACCCCGACTACACACTATCCCTAACCCACCCCCCCATTGAGGAAAAAAAAGCCACGATTCAGCTCAGATCTGATGCTTCTGTTTAGCTCAGCTCCAGCCGAGCAACTGTGCTTTAGCAACGAAGCATAGGGAGGTGGATTCTGATGCCAGTAGCACTTCCATCCACTTCACTTACACAAAAGCAGGCAGTGGAAAATCCAGGAGCCTTGAAGACAAGGGCTGGAACTGGCTTTTATGAATTGCTATTACTGCGTGTGTCACCATCCATCTCCAATGACGGACACTTATAGGCTGAATTGGGAGTGGAGGGGGTGGGGTGGAGGAGGTTGGAGAGCAGGTGGAGAAGCAATTAGCAGTATGTTCATTGGAGAATTCGTTCGGGATTTCATACATCAGTGCCTAAAGAAACAGCATGCAGTTGACAAATCAGAACTTTACGATTTGCATGCCTTAGAAGAAATCTTAGCTTGCAGCTCCAAACAAAATAACCCTTGCCCACTCTTACAGAACATGTAAAGTCACCCCTCTGCTTTCCTTTTCCTCCAACTACCCTTGTTCATGAGAAATCAACATTCAGACTGAATATTTGCTAATTTTCCCTAAAGAATTATATTGAAAAGGCTGGAAGCAAAGGAAGTATAAAGAAATTAAATTCTATTGAACATGACACCTCTTAACAAGAAGACAAGAAGCTAATTATTTTAAGCCAACTTTTCATCCCTAGTCCCATTCCCCGAGTATAGCTTTCATACCCATAATCCGGGGATCACACAACTTTTGTGCGTATGTTTAACACTAAAAACCATAGATCTGTCTCCCTAAAAATAATTTAGTTAAAATCAAGGTAAAAAGCCAAGAGCTATATGCAGGACCTACTGGATAGGTGACCTTAAGAAAGCACTTTACCTGTACATGCTTTGGTTTTACTCATCTGCTAAAGTACATTTTAGACTCATTTTAAAATGAATCATGAGTAGGAACAAAAAGGAGATAGTCTCCTAGGTAAGAAACATGATAGAATTGAAAGAGCACTGGGGCTAGGTACAGGAAACTAGGGCATGACTTCCAAATCTACAACTTTCTAGCTGTGTGACACTGGACAAGTCACTTAACTTCTCTGAGCCTAAGTTCCCCTTTTTTATTAACAAGAAAGAAGAGTACCTAACCTGACTGCTTCACAGGATTGCTGTGAAGAGCTAACGAGGTAATGGATATGAAAAACCTTCTGTAAATTGTAAAGGGCTATAAAATTGTCTGGGATTATTATTACTATAGCCTGAAAGAAATCTTTCCTAAATGAAATGAGGCACCTCTATCACTTAAGGCAAATAAAAAGAAAGGACCAATATAATTTCACAAAATAGTGTTCATTCCTTCACATTTTAAAATTGGAAGGAATCACTATTTGCTCTTAAAATTCCAAAGAGGAGATATCTTTTTTAAAAGAAAAATTTTAAACTAATACATTAAAAGTTTATTAAAAAAGACTGGAGCCTTCTTGTTCCTGCTTTCCTTTCTGGAAAGACAGTCCATTTTTCTTCATATGGTCTAGTATTATGCCCCTTCTAGAAAGCAAACTACTAAACAATGAGCATCTCCTTTTGTTAAATTGTTCTATTTGCCTAGTACATCCACATTGCCCAGGATATGGGGAAGGATTTGAGTTGATTAGCTAAATCTAAATCTACAAAGCAAAAATCCAAAGTCATGCTTTAGAAGGCTCTGGGCTGCCTTTATTTATTTATTTATTTATTTATTTATTTATTTATTTATTTATATAAAACATATATGTATATAAATAATATATATACACACATACACACACACACACACCCAGACACACACACACAGTGACCAGCTGGCTTAAGCTGGGACACAATTTTAGCACAAGAAGTCTGTGGGTAGCCACACCTGGGGCACTAAATGATCCAGGCAATGTTTGAGGACCTTTGGTTTGGCCAAATCCCACATGTACTGATTTCCATCTGTATGGTTGTTATCCAAATGTATGTTTGTCCATATGGGCCAAATCTGAAGAGACCAAAAGAAAGATGGGGGCTATAGCAGAGATATGAGATGTCAGCTTCCCTTGGCCCCCTCCAATGCCATCTGTGTCTTCAAACAATACCCAGTGTACTGCTTACGAGAAGAAAGAAAACTTTTTTCTTAATTGCCCCTTTGAATGTCATTGCTACTACTGAAAGTGCCAGTAAAATATGCATCAAAATTCATGTTAAATCAATGGGGAAAATATATAATATGAAACACAAAGAGTTAGGTGACTGGGATCAAAGGGAGCTATTAAAAGGGGGAAGGGCAGAAAGGAGAATGGAGAGGAGAAGGGATGACAGGAGCGGGGACAGGAAAAGGAAAGAAGGAAGGGGGAAAGGGAGGGGAGAAGTGGGAAAGGGAGGGAAAGGAAGGGAAGAGGAAAGGGGAATAGATCTAAAGTCAGAGCTTTCCGGGTTTTTGTTTGTTTGTTTATTTTTGAGACAGAATCTCCCTCTGTGGCTCTGGGAAGAGGGTGCCACGTGCCATGGCATCATGATAGCTCAACCTCAAAAAAGCAACCTCTAACTCTTGGGCTCAAGTGATCCTCTTGCCTCAGGTTTTCTACTTTTAGTAGAGATGGGGTCTCGCTCTTGCTCAAACTGGTCTCAAACTCCTAAGCTCAAGCAAGCCACCAGCCTGAGCCTCCCTGAGTCCTAGGATTATAAGTGTGAGTCATTGCACCAGGTCTAGAGCTTTCTAATCCGAAACATTCTTACTGAGATCATCCAAAAATCTCACCTTCTGGAAAGTGTTTGCTTACCTTTTAGGGTATCAGGAATAGCCCCTTTACCACCACAACTGCAATCCTAGCCTTTCAACTGCTTAGGTAAATAGTCAAGAGCTTGAAAAGGTATGGCAGCTCTAGCACCAGAACTTACTTTCCTCTGGCATGCAGAAAGTCACACACAGCCACCAGTGGGATACAATTTTCCAGGGACCTCATCAGTGTAACCCTCCACCACAAACTTACTTGCAGCATGGCTAGCTACTAAGAAAGGTATCAGCTCAATTTCAGGTTTGGCAAAGGAAGCTTGCCTGAGACTTTAAAAACCACACTGGTAAGAAAGGAATAAAGGCTGTATCTCAGAATCAGACTGTTCTGCCTTTGGGCATTGCAACTGAACTCCTCCACAAATTTAAGCTTGAAATTCATATTCCCCAAGTTCCTCAGATGGGCCATTCAAAATAAAGGGAGAAGGACAGGAAAGATGATTTTTTGTTAGCTTCTTTCCCACAGTCAAAAAATGAGGATCTTATCAAGATCATGACTGACAGGGTGTCCCAGAAGGCAATGAGGTGGGAGGCAGCAGTTTCAACCCAGATTAACCAGAATGGAAACAAAAGCATCAGAGCATCCTGATAAAAACAAACACACATACCAAAAACCATTGCAATGTTTCCATTATCCTGATTTAAAGCTCCAGAATGTAAGCACTAATGGTTCCCTAAACCACCGGAGCTCTTCAGCAGCCGTCACCAAGCCTGACTGATCTTTTCAAATGAATTCCCGTCATTTGGCACCTTGGATTCTGAGTATTTTTGTCAAAAACAAAAATCCCACTGGAAGATTTCAAAGAACCAAGAACTTGAACAAAACTGTGAACCTAAATGGGGAGAAACAACGCTAATTTGCTAAATTCCAAACAAAATAGAAAGGTTAACAGTTTGAAAGCAATAAAACCTAGTGAATTTATTTGAACCAGAACAAAGATTCATGTTTTCTGAATCAATCAAGCTTGCACCAAACCTTAAGAGTCCAATCAGTTCAAGCTCCTGCAAAGAGCACACATCAAGGCTTGGTTTTACCTTCCTGAGAGAACACAAAGGAAACACAGAATGAACACTGAATAAGGAGTCAGGAGAATTGATTTCTACTTATTTTTTTCCATCTTTTGACCTTAGTTGAGTCACTTCTATTCTCTTAGCCTCAGCTTGCTTGCCTTGAAATGGCCGAGCTGGGATTGCCAATATCCCAGGTCTAATAGTTTATGCCAATTGCGATATATAGTATTGGGACAAAGTAGACAAAGTCATAATTTGGCCCAGATCTCCAGGAAGCAGATAGATAGACCACCCCACCATGAACACCTAAGTGTTCATGTTTCTTCCTTATTTTGAAATATGCTTCACATAAGAGTTGGTAATTGTTCTTGTTCAGCCTTGGGAATAATTAACTTAAAATGCTTTATCAAAATTTCTCTCAACAAATAAAAAAGTTTTAGGACAGTGTATTTTCCTAAAGTAAGAGCTACAGGTAAGTGGTCTGGTCCAGTAAAAAGAAGAAGGATGAAATGACAGTAATATAGAATATACTGAGCACCTGCTGCGTGCCAGATGTGGTGTGATACTTCACATAATTTTCTTAATCTGTCCTCACAATACTGATATATCATAGGCATTTTTATCCTCACTTTAAAGGCGAGGAAACTGAGGCTTATTGATGTTAAGTGATGTTAAGTGATGGAACTGGAATTTGAACTTAAGCAATTTGAATCCACTACCGCACCAACATTTTAATGATTACAGCCATACTCCTTCTTGATCCAATGATTCAGTTGTACTTCCTTAGTGAATAAATCAAATGCTGAGTCAACACAATGAAAGTAAACTTTCTTGCATTTAGACTGGATTGACTTTTTGAAAAAAAACTACATCTGACTATGTAGTATAATGGTTAGGAACACTGGGTTCTGGACTCAGACTGACCTGAATTTCCTAAATTCTGGCTTATGGACAGGTTGTGTCTCAAATTTTCTTGTGCGGCGAATGGGAAAAGAAATAGTACCTACTTTATCAGGTTGTCAAAAAGTGTCAGTATTGGTATCTAGCACAGTACTTGGCACAAAATGACTACCCAATAAATACAGATTAGAAATATTCCTGCATTCATAAGCAATACAAAAAGGCAAAGGTTATAAAGAAAAAGGAAGCTGGGGTTCACTGAACTCAAGGGCTCTTTGGCTGTACCATAGAGTTTGAAAGAGGTTTTCAGTGGCCTACCTACATTTTTCGAAACTAACCTGCATTTTATGGCACATTAACATATTATTGAATAAACATGAATATATTAATTGATGTTTACTAAGTAGTAGCAAAGAAACTTGTCTTGTGCTTTGCTGAATAGGAATTGTCCAGAGTTTCCTGGAATCTGTCCTTCTAAGGAGAGGGCTAGGAAGTGTCACCTGGAAGTACCAGATGGGCTAAAGCTTCGTTCTTCCCCCAATTTTTCAAGCCCTGACATCTGTCTCTTTCTCATTCACCTGTGGCCTCTTCTCATATATTACTTTCTTCACTTCTTTCCCAGTTTATTCTAGCTTTATTGTGTTTCTTTCCTGCTCTAGCTGTCTCTGCTCATCAGCATCAAGTGTTATCTGTGGAATGTGTGCCTGGCACTGCATCAGGTGAAATAGAGGAACATCCAAAAGTTAATCAAAGAGACATGTGTCCCATGGCCATATAGTTCTAAGACACACGGGTAGACAAGAGCTTGGGCAACACAGCAAATTCAGATGTAACTGGATGATCTAGTTGATTTCAGAGCACAGAATAATTTTTTTATCTAGTTAATATGTATACTGAAAAATTCAGAAAAATATTTCTGATGTTTACAATTTAATCTAAAATGTATAAAAGGATAAATAGATGGACAAGTGACAAAGCAAATATAAAAGAATGTTTGTTACAGACTCCAATGGTGGGTATCTGGATATTTATTCATTGTACAATTCTTTCAACTTTTCCATATATTTGAATACTTTCATAATAAAAGTTTGAGAGAGGAACAGAGGGTAAAAGGTACAGCTTATTCAACCTCAAATGTTTCAGAAGAAAACAACCATATTTATATAGAGAAGCATAAAACAAACAGGGCAAAATGCTAAACACTGGTAAATCTAAATGAATGATATAAAAGAGTTCTCGCATGGTTCTTGAATTTTTTTTCTTATGAAATATTTCAAATTAAAAATTTAAGAGACAGTTGAACAATGACCTCTTTTACCTAGTGTTTCAGTTACCATTTTTAGTAGAGAGGGTATTAGGTCACTGGTAGAAGAGATATTAGAAAGAATGGCAGAAGGGTGAGTAAGGCAATAGTCAACCCACAGATACACTATGGGTGCCTAACATATGCAAGACACTATACTAGGCATGTAGGGGATTTGAAGAGGTAAAAACATAGTCTCCACCCTTAGAGGAATGCCAAAGCAGTGTTTGAAAGGGTAAGTGGCTGGACCAGAGTTCTGTAAGAGAAAATTATGAGGACTGAAAAGGTAGATTGTAGCCAGATTGCAGAGAGTATTGACTGCCAGGCCAAAGAGTTTGGACTTCACCCTATGGATAATGGGAAGCCATTTACAGTATCTGAGTCAGAGAAAGAACATGATCTAAAACTGACTGGCTAGATAATACAATGGGGGAGGGGGGCACAAGTACCTTCAACATGCATTTGTTTTACATTCATAACTTCTGGCCCTATATTTTCTGCCCATATCTGGACATGGCCCTTAGTGATTTCTAGCTTTCTGGATGCTGCCTATTTTTCAAACAGCCACTCCCTGACATCTCTTCAGCCTCTATCCTTTCCCTCCCCCAGCCCCCAAGTGGAGCTGGCCAGCACTTGCCTCAGCCCTGCTGATTCAGCAAGCAATAAATAAGCCTCATGTAATATTTTTGAAACGAAGCTGCTGCACTTCAAAACTCTGACTTCCCTCATGATAATCAGACTCAATTACTGCTGGGATCACTGATTTGAGTTGGAAAGAATGAATATTCAGCTAAGTAACATGTGAAGAAGTATAGAAAGGTATGTTCTGTGTGTAGAAGGAAACAATTATTCAAAGTGATCGCTATACCAAAAGAAAACCTAACAAAGATGGCACAGCTGAATAGTGGCAAGTGATTAGGGTAAAATCTCTCAAAGAATGCCAAATTAGAAAGTAGACTTTCTCTGTTTCCAGTCCCACAACCCTCCCATAATGTCCATGCTCCAATCCAATCATGTTACTTCCCCACTTAAAACATTGTGCTATTCATCCCTGCACATAGAACAATGGCCATGCTTTTTAGCAAGCAGATTTCCTTCACCAACTGGCCACAGTATGCCTTTCCAGACTCTTACGCTGTCCCTCTTTCCCACACACCAGTAGTTCACACACAGTATCTTGACTCATTCCCAACTATCTAGTTTTACACATGTGACTGCCTTGTATGTGTTGGTGATCCTTCTGCCTGGAATCCTTGCCCACCATCTCTTTGTCCACTAAATTCTAGGCAATGCCTGCTCACTTTATGATTCAGCACAGTCAGATTATGTTCTATTCTTTAAGTTGCCCATACTCAGAAGTAATATAATTCCTTCTACCGTGTTCCCTGGACACCTGTACTTACCTCTCTCTTTGAGCATCTTTTCCACATTGGAATATGATCATTGGTTTGAGTGTCTATTTACCCCACTAGACAGACTGTAAGCTCTTCAAGGGCAGGCAGGGATTACATCCAATTCATTATTAAATTCCCAATACTTAGCATAGGGTCTGGTCCTATCTATGTGCTCAAATGTCTATTGAATAAATTCATTTGAGCATGAAGGGCCCCTTGAATTCAAACTCAGCATCTTTTGAAAGGTGAAAATTAGAATGTACGTGACCAAAGTAATCCTACTGAAGTGTGTTTGAGGACTTAACTGAAGAAGAAATGATAGAAGGACACCCTCCGGGGCTTATTGTGAAATAGTTTATATCCCAGGAAACTCTCAATGTTAGTTGCTGGCTAAAAAAGAAGAGCAGCTGGAGCAGCTGAGAAGGGCCCTTATTGAGGATTTCCTCATCCTTATCTTTCACAGCTCACCACTGAAGAAATATTGTTTTTTAACAATCTCCATACAATTTGTGCTCTGCCTACAGATGGATTTGGACTAGTCTTATTAATGAGTGGTCACTAAAAGTTCTCAAATTCCTCTGATCTATCATTATTATGCCATATTTAAGGGGGTAAGAGACTACCAAAAAATAAATCACCAAAAAGGGAAGCAAAGAAGAGCTAATAAATACTTTTATTTCACCATGCCTCCCATCCTACAATGTTTTATTCTTTGTATCAGTGATGATGAAAATAAAAGGAAAATTAAACACTTCAGCAAAACTTTACATTTTGGAGGCAAGAAAGCAACACTGATGACTGGAATATACATCTTTAGACATATGATCAGTAGCCATTTCTGAAAAGTAAATATTGGGCTGTTTTAAACAAATAGTAAAAACCAGTTAGCTCTTTCTTAGACTAAATTGAGGTACACAGTGATTTTCTTAAAAAGAAACTAAGTCTGTTTTGAACTTCAAAAATGTCAAACTTGGGAAACACTTTAATTTTTTTGTACATATAAATCTAAGAGCCAAGCCTAGCTTGAGGAAGATTTAAGAGACATAAAATTTGTCTAAGCTGTCTGCCAAATATCTGCAGCAGAGACAAAAACCCTGGGAAACGCTGACACAATCATAACTCTCCCAACATCACCAGCAGGCTTGTGCAGGGCTGTATGCACAGAAAGTCACTGTTCTTTCTCTCAAACTGTTTGTAAACAGAGAAGTAGATCATTTGTTTATTAGCTATCTGGTAACTCATGCTTGTTTAGATATTCCACAGAGGGAAAGAAAGAAAATTAGGATAGCACACATCCTAATTTTCAGCTGGATAAATTTTCATTTATATAATGGCCCTGCTTGTTAAAATCTTCTCTTTCTTTCATTTGCTACTGAATGTTCTCTCTCTTATATGTGTTTCCTCCTGTGCGTGGGTGTGCTCTCTCTCTCTCTGTGTCTGGAAGGCATTAAAGGAGTATTTGTGAATATCTAGTGCAGGGTCTAATAGAGTACTTTCACATAGTAAGCCTACAATAATTCATAAAATGAATGGAAACCCTATTTGTAATTTCTATGTTCAACTTATTTGATTAAGAAGTAGAAAAACTATAGATTCTCTTCCCTGGAGTATTTAAAAATGGCGATTCCTTATAAAGTAATGTCATTTTATTCAGACAACTCACGTTTAGGATTTCTGTTCTTTAAAGTTCATCCATTTTTGCACAATGGATATTTTTTGTAAGGAAAATGAAAGGAAGACCACACTCAGGATCCTGAATAACAGTATGACTACTGATACATTATTGTACAGAAAATCAGATATCCCACATATACTTCAATGTACGTTGTTATGGTAATCCACTGCATATGTCTAAAATCACTTAACAATACAAGAATATAGTGCACACATGGGCTGCATTCTGTAAATAGGATTAACAGTTGAATTCAACCAAGGTCTTCCCTAGGGACAGATTGCTGGAAAATACATCTACATGACATTTAAAAAAATAAATTAACCAATGGCATTGGCTCCCATGAGACACATTGTTTCTTGTATATTCAATTCTGTCGCAGTTTTCCTATAGCTCTCTACTGACATTCTCATCCCAAAAGACAGAATTTCAAATAGAAAAACAGAGATTGAAACTATTCTGTCTCTACTACATGAAGTGTTATGTACACAAATGAAAGATTTCTGTACATTAGCACAGTGTGAACCATGACATGGTAATATCATGTCAGTCTGGGGTGTTCTTGTTAAGCTGTGGTCACATATAACTTGCCCAAGGAAATATAAAAATGTCCGTATTCTTACTGACAAAGACCAGCAGAGATTGCAGAAAAACAAAGAGAGTTGCGTTATGGTGTGGAGTATTAATTTTTCTTTAAACACATGTTCTTTATTACAAAAACTTTTCTTCTCATTTTTATTTATTTAAATTAGCTTTCCTCATCTGTCAAATGGAAATAATTATTGTATGTATTTAATATTTTTGGTCTAAGGATTAAATAAAATACTAGTAACTTGCTTGGTACACAATAGTTAGGCCATACAATCCACATCAACATTTGGCTAACATTAACTAGACACCTATTATGTGCCTAGCACTGGCATAAGACCTCAAGAAAAAATAAATCACAGGAGGAAAAACTGATGCTGGAAAGGAAAGCAGAGAGCTGATTTCCAAATATTTAATCAGCCAGTCTAAGAAATCTCGATATTGCTCTGAGGACAAAAGACAGCCTTTGAACTATTTCACATAGAGATCTGATAGCTTCAGATTTGCACTTTATAAAAACCATTCTGTCAGCATTGGTGGATAGTGGATTGGAAGGGAGGAAAGGCAAAGGCAACAGGCTATAAGTTATGCAGTGTGTTGAGGAGTGGGAATGTGCCCCAAACTAAGGTACTGATAATGGGGTGGACATGGGGAAGATATTTTAAAATACGTTTTTAAAAATTGACAGATGAGTCATTGTAGAAGATTAGAAAATAAAAATATGCAAAGGGCTAAAAATAGAAGTCAACTGTAATTTTACCATTTACAGTAAATCCCTATTAATATTTCTATGTTTAACATTATAAGATTATTCCTATAAATACCTGCACAGATGTGTATGTATTTGTACGTATTTAAATTAGAATCTGCCACTCTGTAGTGTAAGAGAAAATTAAATACATTTTCTCTTAATGTCATAAATGATTTCCCACATCATAAAATATTCTTTTGGTAACATCTACTTACATCTCTACTTACTAATCTATTTTATAGACATACCACAATTAATTTCATTCAAACCCCTTAGTACTGGACATTTAAGGTATTTTTTTCTGGGACAGACATCCCAGGAGTTAAATTTTTGAAAACATCGTGATTGTTTATTCAGCATAGAGCTCTAGGACTTGAAGTAGTAAGTTGAAAGCTATGCTTACTTTTAAGATTTCTGATACATATTGACAAATTGCTCTCCAGAAGGGTTATATCAAATTACAGTCCTTCGTGAAGTATCTCTGAGCAGGAGGAAATGCATTTGAGAGTGATGTCAAGGTTGGAGTCAACTAGATTTGGCAGGTAGAGAGGAAGGTTGTTGCCTGGCAAAGTATCAAGGCATGAGCAATATAAACTTTGCCAAGAGGAGTAAAGCAGTGGACAGGCCTACGAAACAAGTGTCTGGGTAAATGATGAGAAAGGAAAAGGTAAAATAACCAGAGGAGAGTAGGAAAAATGGAAAAATAATCTCTGATGAAATTAGGGGCACTTTAATTTACTGCTTCATTTAGTAAAAGTTGGCAAATGTAGAAAACAGCTAATCTTTTCATAGCATTTGGCACTCCGTGCTACCAGGGTCCAGAGTGACATTTATGCAAATCTGTCAACCCATTCTGTTCATCCAATCACCAGTTATTGGGTATCTACTAAGTGCCAAGTGTTCTAGATGCTGAGTGTAGAGATGAATGAAATCTGGTCTCTGTCCACAAGGAGCTCACAGTCTAGCTGGGGAGACAGAAACATCCATAGACCAACATACTACAGTGTGCTACAGGCTAGGAGAGAGGTAAGTCCAGGCTTCTATAGAAACCAGAGGCCTAACATTGCTTTGTGCATTTATGTATGTGAGTGTGGGGTTGGGAGAGAATTGTTGAAAGGCTTCACAGTGCTATTGATATGTGAGCTGAGTCTTGAAGGCCAAGGAGTTCCTCAAATGTTTAAGGGTCAAAGATCATGCTCACATTCCTTACTAACACCTTGAATATTTGTGCCACTGCTATTAAGGATGCTCAGTAATGCAGGAAGGAGGCTTTTGTGTAATACAAACCTGCTCTTGAACGATAACAACAGCCTCCATTGTTACCTTAATGTACATATAAACATAGCATGTTTTACCAATATTATGCACATGATAGAATATAAAGGATAATAGCTAAGTGGTATATAGACTTTCAAAACAATTCTGGTGACACTGATATAGTAATATTCATAACAACCAAGTCCTGCTATTTCTGCCTCCTAAATGTGTGTCAAATTTGTTTCCTCCTCTCATGTCACCACTCTCAGGTCTTTATTATCTCCCTGAAGAACAGAGAACTAGCCTCCTAACTGGTTATATCTACTTCTGCTCCATATTTTCCACTGTCATTGTCCGAAAACAAAAATCTGAAGATACTACTTTTCTAAAACACGTTTTGGATTTTTCATCACCTACAGGCAGCATTTCTCAAATTTCAGTCATTTAAGTATTACTTAGTGGTTTTTACCACATTCACATACCATGTATACTATTTTTTTTTTTTTTTTTTTTTGGAGACAGATTCTCAATCTGTTACCCTGGGTAGATTGCTGTGGTGT